>JAUTBQ010156019.1:0-13298 GCA_032361185.1 Lepetodrilus ovalis | reverse complement strand
TCACTGAATCATGATTAGGTGGTGTGCATCAGTGTCACTGAATGATGATTAGGTGGTGTGTATCAGTGTCACTGAATGATGATTAGGTGGTGTGTATCAGTGTCACTGAATGATTAGGTGGTGTGTATCAGTGTCACTGAATGATGATTAGGTGGTGTGTATCCATGTCACTGAATGATGATTAGGTGGTGTGTATCAGTGTCACTGAATGATGATTAGGTGGTGTGTATCCGTGTCAATGAATGATGATTAGGTGGTGTGTATCAGTGTCACTGAATCATGATTAGGTGGTGTGTATCCGTGTCACTGAATGATTAGGTGGTGTGTATCCGTGTCACTGAATCATGATTAGGTGGTGTGCATCAGTGTCACTGAATGATGATTAGGTGGTGTGTATCAGTGTCACTGAATCATGATTAGGTGGTGTGTATCCGTGTCACTGAATGATGATTAGGTGGTGTGTATCCATGTCACTGAATGATGATTAGGTAGTGTGTATCAGTGTCACTGAATGATTAGGTGGTGTGTATCAGTGTCACTGAATCATGATTAGGTGGTGTGTATCCGTGTCATTGAATGATGATTAGGTGGTGTGTATCTGTGTCACTGCATGATGATTAGGTGGTGTGTATCAGTGTCACTGAATGATGATTAGGTAATGTGTATCAGTGTTACTGCATGATGATTAGGTGGTGTGTATCAGTGTCACTGCATGGTCATTAGGTTGTGTGTATCCGTGTCACTGCATGGCCATTATGTGGTGTGTATCCGTGTCACTGCATGGTCATTAGGTGGTGTTGATCAGTGATTACAGTGGATGGAAGACTGCAACAACTAACAAATAAAAGAAAGGAGACAATGGTACAGTGTCAGTACTTGGTTTATTTTCAAAGCAGTGATAGGACAGGGCACGCACCCACAGAAGCTAGTTCCTTCTGTCCAGACATTCCAGTATCCATGGCATCACATGACCCCCTCCCCTCTCGGAGGGAGACAATACCATCAAACAATTCCTGTATATTTGCCAGCAAAACACATTTCTGCCCTTAAAGATACCCAGATATACCTAAATTCTAATCTATTGATATTTTTTATTTGGTTTCCACATAGCCTACTTGAATTAATTTAATTTTAAAAAAGGGACTAGAATATGCTAAATAACATATTTTAACGTGGTAAAATTTAGTTATGGGCACAAGAGACCCCCAACATAATAAAACAATGCAGATACAGCTTTCAGATTGCTTACATCAGCAAATATACTTGGCTTTGTTAGTTCGCTCTTTACAGAAGAACCTAACTGGATATTTGGAATAAATCAACTGTTGACTAAAACAACAGATTAAGATCACACATCCATAAATATTACAGAAATGGCCTTAAATTTATCTCAAGATTGAATCTTAGACTTCAGTTGAAATTGATATTTTAACTTGGTGTTTATTTGCATGAAATTAATTACAATCTATCTCTGGGTATGCACGGAAGCAAGATAAAATACATGGTGTCTGATGATCACAAACGAAGTGTACATGGCTACTTTATACAAAGGAGACAGTAACAATTTACCCAGCATGCAATAGGACTAGTATCGCTGTACGCTAGCAAATGCTATACAAATTACGCTGTACAGTGAAGGCCAGTGTAGAGGTATTACATTATTACAGCCGTTGCGGTCATTTATTTTTATCTCAGAAACTTGATTCGTTCAGGTCAAAAGTACCATGTTACTACTTCATTAAACACTTCTTTATTTCCAACAATCGTCAAAACCAGAGGAATGAACCGCTCGGCATGTTTACTCGTCCTCTAACACCCACTTTTCTTCTATGTAATATGCATTAGGTCAAGATATTCTCCCTATTATGTAATTCAACATTCAATAATTCAATGCAAATGACCTCCAAGATTACATGTTATAATAATAATAACGATTAGTTTTAAACTAAACAATGCATGCATACTGGAAATGTCAAATATGGCACAAATAGCGATCTATCATACAAACATTGGCTCAGAATCAATGCCATTATGCCAAGATAAATTATGGAATGAATGGAGAGAGACATGGCAATGGTTCAGCTACTAATTTACACTGTTGTCAGCATTCAATGATCAATACTTCAAAAATCTTTCTAAAATAACACAATGTCAGGCTAATGTATGAGAGACAAGTTGAGAAAAAAAAGAGTGAAGTCGTTGAATGGTGAAGAAAACAATATAATTTTCATGATTGTAAAAGAAAATACATTCTGATCTAGCAAAAGAATCATTGACATCAGTATTACGTTTCCAGTCATTTACATAATTTCGATAAGGTGTAATTAAATAAAGTAGAATGAGCATGGAATTCAAATTTACATGTAAGTTTTATACATGTACGGTATTACATGTCAATGGTTGTCTTGCAAATGAAGAGAAAAAAATAATTGTAAATGTATTTTGTTTTCACCATAACAATTTGGTCTCTATTAAAATAAGTGAATATTCAAAGCTCTCTCATCAAGGACACAAACTGTACTCTTTAGGGGTGTCAATGGTTAGATAGAACTATAATGATGTAATATTTGATGGTTGGGGTGCAATAGCATGACTGAACTCGTATTGGAAATACGCAACATCCAATCATACACCGACAATATCAAGAAAACTGCACAAAATCAACACAGACACTTGAACAGTCATTCCAGTAGAGATGCCAAGCTTCGCTTAATACTGAATATTCAATTTCAGTAATTTATTAGTCATACTTTTCTTAATTAATCATGCTAATCAACAACAAACGAGAAACATTAAAACATCTAACATAAAATATGAAATGTCCTCATTATTTAAACATAATCAAGCTATTTGATTGGTCAGGTATGATTGGGAGAGAAAAAAATAGTCGAGAACAGCAGTAGATCTATTTGATAACACATTACTTCTGCAAAAAGAAAATCAAAACCACACAAAAAGTCAACCTATAGAAATTTATGTTTTAACTGATATAAATTGAGTACATGTACTTTTACGACATACTTACAGAACATGCAATTCCAAATTAACACTTTAATAATTTCAATAGAATTACATTCTAAAGAAGCATAAATCATGTACAGAACCCTCTCCCTGTTGGATTAGGCAGAGGGACTGCTTTTTTTGGCATCTCCAGTTGCCTGCAGCAGGGAGAGGGTTAATGACAAGCCAGGCTTGACATGCCCACCAGCGGTATGTTACAAGTAGCACTAGATAGGACAACACATCAATATCCATCACAAGATTACAGGAATCAAACTCAATAACAACAAAATTTCAAAATTCCATATCTATCACACACAGTCTAATTTTTTTAAATAAAACTAGAGTATGACTGATTTCATATGAAAAACTTTTCAATATTGTAAATGGACCCAAATCTGTTTGGGGGTTACACAGCATATACTAGTATATACTAAACAAAATTAGTTAAGATAATTATAGAAAATCAATGATAATGTCCTCGACAATGGTACAGATGGAATGTAGTCTTCTTGAAATTCAACTTCCTCCTTCCATATTCTTCCCTTTTGTTTATGTCTGGTGTTGTTGATGACAACACATTTTACATCAGCAACGAGACAGTATCAAGATGGCCGCCATCCAAGCATCAGTGTTCCTTAACTTTTATTGTTGTGTATATATATTTACATGAAGTAAATCTAATATACTTCAAATCTATGATATTTTAAAGTTTAATCTTCACATCTTAATACTTTAATAACAAAAATCTAATAGACTAAAGTATTAATATACTAAGTATTGTTATTTCCCTGGATATATACTGTAGTCATCAACGAAACGAAAGCACCGTAATATTTTGATGATATCATGATTGTGATATTTGTCTATAATATATCAACAGAGTAATATATATATATATTTCTATTTGAAGTTCACAGTAAACTGCTCTAAGATAAGGTAATGTATAGTGAAATCTCTCCCATTCAATATACACTTGCACAAAACAAAGTTTTTCTATCATCATTTTTTTTTTACATATTGCAGAAAAATACATGCAATATTGAACAAGTCGACTATCTGTGCATGGTATTTGGTATACCCTTAGCAAAAACAAATGCATTTTTGGAGAAATATTGCAAATAAGGTAAATAACGGTCGAGACAGGCCACTCACTGTACGGTATCCACAAATTTTGGAAATTATCTTTAAAATATTTTGAAAAAAGATAGACTTTTAATTCATTATGGCCTTTAAAGGTAAACTAATATGCAATATGATTTGTATATTCTATACAAAATTTATGTTCTTAGGAACTACATGTAAAAAGAAATGACATGTATTTTTGTCATCATCAGTTCAATATCTGTGCTATATTAACAAAGTGACCGCTCTTCTGGCAGGGTTCTGATACATGGTTGATTATGACGGCCTCAACAAGCAAACCTTTGTGGAGGTCATACAAGGGGGCGCGAAATGCCCAGCTCTTTTCCCCAGTGAGTATTATGTAAAATGCCAAGCTGTTAATGCATGTATGAACTCGGACATTGAGCACAATAAGACTAGAGTGAGGATGAGACCTTGGCATATTGCTAAAGACGGCCATTAGCACGTTTAACCTTCCATCCCCTGCATACAACCACATATGCCATACACAGCAATTGTAATGAATACAGTAGAACAGTGAGCTTTTAAGATATTTTCTATTGGGCATTTCAAGTTGACTCCTGCAGGCAGAAGGTTAACAAACAGCATTATCATACAGCATCAACATTGATGAACTAATGAAAGACTATAATATACAAACTTGTAATACAGAGATTAATAGATTAAGCTTCATGACATCTTCAAACTAAATGTGACTACGCTCTTGAGCAAACCTGCAGTTTATACGATTATTATCAAATACGATACATATTTCAAATAAATAATTACAGTTATAAACGAGTGTTTGTATTTACAAATTGCAATTTTGCGTGTAGCATTCTTCATGCCTCAGTACCCCTAGACTCCCTTCTGTTATATTAGTAAGTGGCTAGACGTCTTAAGAGATCAATGAAAATAAAATTACTATACTGAATTTGCAAACAATCCTTTTCTGCATTAGTTTATTGAGGCCTAGTAGTAAGCATCAGAAAATAGAAAATGTTACACATGTGACATGCGGACTGGATGATAAACGTGACTATGTCCACTGTGTGCATGCACGATCCTCTGTCGTACAGGGATTTCCGCTACTTTGCACAATACTACACCTAGGAGCTTTAGTTGGCGACACCCACATTTCTCTTATTTCCCCTATGAAAAAAAAATCACAATCATGGAATTCTATTTTCCTATATATTTTTTGGTAAAAATCCAAATATGCGTGAAAAAATATTGAATTAGTCCATGATTGTTGATGTATTGTATATAAGATGATAGTACGTATTCTACTCATGCCTACTCACTGGTTGACATCTCAGCTAAAATTCAGCGACTTGCCGATGAACATAGATTAAGTACACCGCTCTGGAATTAATCCTTAGAGCCTTAGAGCTTTGTCACCATGGAAGTTAAAACATGTTTTAACTGGCTTATATATGCGTGTGCCATCATTGTGGAGGTCAGTGTTGTCACATTTTTTAACGCAGGCAAGTGACGGCCATGTGCGTCACTATTGTAACCAAACATGTCCATTTTACCATCTAAGGCTGCGAGAATGTCTTGGTGCATGAAAGCTTTACTCTCATCCTATAATAGGTTTACGATCCATTTTATAATTGTGACGAAAAGATTGTAGATCGGGTCCCTGGCTTGCAATACACCATATAGCACTAAACCTTGGAAAGTAGCCTAGATATTTTCCTGTAGGGCTGTATCGTGCTGATTCGAAAATGTAAACTCCTTCTTGCTGGAATCAAGCAGAAGTCCTTTATATAGAAGTAGCAACGATTGGTTCATCTGGTATTACTCTATATATCAGTACTTGTGATTAATTTACTCGCAGTTGCGATATATATATATATATATCAGGCCTTGAGATTACGAAACTTTCTTGAGTATGATTTCATACTCAACTCAGTTTTGTTTATAAATCCCCATATAAAATTTGAGATTGAGCATGAAATCGTACTCAGAAAGTTTCATAATCTCGGCCCTGGGACTACTTTTCATGAAGCACTCACTAATTAAGAGACCATAGCGCTTTTGTTTCTAGTGTATCATTACGCGAGTACTACAGTCTCTTAGTGGATATGAGATGCTAAGGAAAGTGTGTCCAGTACTCATGATGAATCCATCTGGCTCTGAGATTATGATTTAATTTTTAGTACAAACTCCTGCTCAACTCAGTTTTGTTCCCAAATTTGAGCTTGAGCATGAAACCGTACTTAAAAAATGCTTTGTAATCTCGGGGCCTGGTGTTGCTCTATACAGAAGTACTTGGAATGAATCCAGCAAGGAGACAGCCGGCACAATAGAGAACTAGAGGATGGTGCTAGAGGTGCTGCAGCCCTGTAGGATGTCCAGCCAGACACAGATCCTCCACAATACTAGCATACACACACTTACACACATTTACACACATATAGACCTACTTACTTTTATCACGTCTGTATTTCATAAAAGGGTCATACCAGACGCCGGGGTGCAACTCTGAAGTTCAGGTAATTTCATGCTATGGTAAATGCATGGCCCTGATAATGGTTCACCTTTTCATGAAATCCAGACCATGTCACAAATCTATGGTCTCTCTCAAGGTACCCTATCAAGCCAGGACTAACACGTCTCACTAAACCTACTACTAGCCACTTTGAGCAAAGCATCTAAACACTTTATATTATGTCACTACAATTACTTTGAGATCTATTTCAAGTTTGATCACAGTGGACTATTCAAACTTTTCTTTTGCTGATGAGCAGTGGATATGAACAAATTAAACAAGTGTATCATGTCTAATGAACAACCTTATGTCTAGTTAATATGACAATGAACTAAAAATGCTGTAGAAAAATGAGAGATCGTGAACAACCACAATGAACATTTACAGCAAAAACAGCCATATAATAAAGCTTGCTCATATCACAACATCAGGGAAACAATAATATGCACATCAGCTTCAAATATACAGATGGAAGCTAAAAATAATATCGAACTATATATCAACAACAGTACTTATGTGCAATTTGAAATGACATGACATGGTTTGGTTTTGATAAATGCCCTTAAACAATGAAAACACTCATGATCTATGCAGTATACAGATATTCATATTCATATCTACACAAGGGAATCAGCTTTTCAACATTGAGTCATATTAATATACCTCAATATTTTCACAAAATCAAATATGTTTATAGTTACACATCTGGTACAAATCATAGTTGATAAAAATTGTCGTAACTGTCGCCAGGGGAGCATACTCTGATCCCTTTCAATAAGCTGACATCGATTTCTTTTGTTTGTTTTCTCTCTCTTTCTCTGGTGTTGCACAAAATCAACAAGAATACAAATGTAATGATATGTAGACAGAACTAATGTATTATGTAGAGAGGTAAAACAATGTCGGAGATACGGATAATAATGAATGTCGGTTTCATTTCTTTTTTGCACAGCTGGCGGATGTCGGTCTCATGTAGGAGCCAGCGGTCCCGGGACTGCTTTGAGGTGACAGACTGCTGGACAGACTGCTGGACATGTTGCCGGACAGGTTACCCATGGACCCCACCAGACTGCGACGACTCGACGACAGACCCTTCCGCGATCCTTTCCTCTTCTTGTCCCAGATCAGCTTCTCGGAGCGGACGAACACGCCGTGACGGTGACGACATTTGAAGTATCGGACGCTGTTGACAGAGCCGTCGTTCTTGCCTGAAGTGGAAGTTTTAAAGTATTTAAAAAATTATCCTTCCCCTTGGTGAATTGTCATTAATCCACAGCTCTCCTGTACAAAACTAACTCTAAGTTAACCATAACACCCTGGGCCTAACATAGGATATGCCATTACTAAGCTAATGCTAGAGATGCACCATACAGATTTCAAATTCAGATGAGGCTGATGTTTTTTACCACTGCATAAAGGGAGCTGTAGTTGACTGTGTATACATATCTGACAGACTTTTCTCGAAATATTCTTTCGATGCACATTTTTAGGCTAAGATGATCGTAAAAACATTTTTGTTTTGTCTTGTACCAACAGTAGGATAGTAGCATGACAACTTAACTTGAGGCAATCAGTATCGAAACATTAAAAAATGGAAAAACTTATGGAAAAACTTATGGAACAATTTAGTACAGTATTAAATTCTGATGAAAATGAGGATATTAATGTTCAGCTGTATGTTTCAGTAAATTGAACATTTGTCAGGTTCTTGAAACATAGCATTACAAAATCCAGAAAAGCAGTATTTAATGTAAATATGACAGTCTCACCCTCTGGTAGGTCTAGCTCCACTCCTATCCACGGACCAGTGGCGAATTCCACAGCTCCTATGAAGCGGACAACTCCAGTCTTGGACGCGGCTCGCGACGACGTGACGGTCACGTGCTCTCCCTCCTGGATCCAGGCCGGTACGGGTCCGTCGTGAAGGCGGTCCAAGTCTGCCCGGCTCCCAAACGAACACTCGCTCAGAGAGTCGTCCATTGCTGCAGGAAAAACCACACTAATTATATCTAGTGTCCTGGACCTTAGTAATGACCTTTTTGCCTGAGAGTTCAGGTTATGGGTGTGCAGTAAGCATGTTAAAAAGGTCGTATTAAAATCGCTGCAAGTGTAGAAAATATTTACAACCTCAAATATCTTCACAAATTTTCTTCATAAGGCTATATTCTTCATGGGTATGATTGATGTATGGCTATGACTTTCTATGATCAAGATTTGGAACATTACAATTTCCTTTAAATAGTTAAAACCTTATTGTTAATGACATACATGACAATGGCTACAGCTGTTCATAATTATACTGTATTTGTACAAGGAGAATAAAGTCTAAATCTAAATAAGAATTGCTAATAGATTAAAAAATAGAAATATGTTTGTTAACCCTCTCCCTGCTGAAGGTCCTACAGCTACTAGTGGGCGGCTGGACGCGAGTGTCTCACCATTGAGCTGGTCCTGTGAGAAGTGGAGGCTGCTGCGTCTGTCCAGCCCCAGGTCCTCCTGCCACGCCTTCATGGCCGTGTCGATCTGCGGCGACACCACGCACGACATGGGACGCTGCCGCGAGCCCGAGCCTTTCCTCCGCGTCACACCCTTGGAGGTGGGAGTTTTCTGCCCGCTGCCCATGGGGGCGGGACTGTCCAGTCTGGGAGAGACAATGTTCGACGGTGAGGCAGATTTCGTGTTAACAGTGTGGGGAGTTGCAATGGTGGTGGTAGGGGACGTGGTGGTGGTGGTGGTGGTGTCTTTGTCGGGCAACGTCTCGTCCTTGGATTCACAAACTGGTGGTTTCAGCTCGGCGTTGTCGTCTGGTTTGGAGGCGAGGACAGGTTTACCGCTGGAGTACTCCGACTCTGTCACATCCTCAGCTCCCAGACGTTCCAGCTCATCCATTGCCATCACACTGTACGGGTCGTACTCGGGGTCACACCGACCTATTGCACTATCCCCAGCGTCGGAGGTGGTGGAGTCGACGCGAGACAGAGACTCGTGACACTCGGCATCAGAAGACTTGGAGACCTCAGCATCCACTTCCAGGTCCGCCGACATATCGTCTTCCTCTTGATCGTCCCTTTTCCCCGAACTGAAGTCGAATGGGCATCCATTGGGAGGTGGGGTCGGGATTGGTTGTAGAGGAGAATCATCTATCTCTGGCACACCTTCGTCCAGTAGCGAGTCTGACCGCGATTTACGATTTTCTACATGATCACAAGAATCGTCCGGTTGAGAAGAATCCGGCTTGGTTTCCATATCGCTACCGGTTTGTTTGTCCTGGGAGTTATGTCCCTTGGCATGGTCATCATCTTCACTTTCGCCACTGTGCTCTGTGCTGCTGCCGGACTTTTGAGCCATTCTGTTCTTCACGCTGTCATTGTCATCGTTGCTCTTGACGCTGAGCGAGTCCTCGGACGACAACGTGAGCGTGGACACAGCCTGCGACCCGTAGCCGCTGGAGGTCATGCTGGGTGTGCCAGTCTTGGTATGAGCTTCCACCAGGCTGTCATTGGTCGACGAGTGAGTCATGTGACCCAGAGCCAGGGTGCCTTCTTTCTGGACGCGTGCCGTCTGCTGGCTCTGGTACGATTCGAAATCCTGGAATTCATCGGAGTCCAGACTGTGAGAGTCGTGGTCTTGTTGCTGGAGTCTGGACACTGACTTGGGGAGAAGTTCATCATCCTCGTCCAGATCCTGAAGAGGAACATCAGAAATGACCAAACATTTCAATGCAATGCTGACCTAAAACATTTGCTATTCATCATTCAATAGTATTTCCATTGGTGTCCTTTCCCCTTTCTTTTCTTTAGTCCTATTTACTCACCCTCTTCCCATTTCATCTTCCCTCCTCCCATTCTATATCTTTCCCCTTCTCTTACCACTCCCTCTTCTCATCTACACTTCCTCCCTCTAACCTACAATTCCCTATCATCAACCTTCTCTCCCTATCTCCTACCCT
Organism: Lepetodrilus ovalis; assembly: GCA_032361185.1. Classification (NCBI taxonomy): domain Eukaryota; kingdom Metazoa; phylum Mollusca; class Gastropoda; order Lepetellida; family Lepetodrilidae; genus Lepetodrilus; species Lepetodrilus ovalis. The sequence continues at coordinate 2,727 of JAUTBQ010156019.1, read as the reverse complement.
CATCCTGCCTCCTCTCATCATACCCTTCTCTCTTTCCTACCCTCTTCATATCCTCCCTACCCTCCTTCCCTTTATACTCACATCTCCTCTTTTCTTCCTCATACCATTCCTTCCCTCTTCATCTCCTTCCTACCCTTCTTCTCCCCTTCCGTCTACCTTTATCTCTCTTCTTTTCCTCATTTCCCCCTTCCCTCCTCTACCCACATCATTAGCTCCTCATACCCTTCCATCCTATTTCTCCATCTCTCATCCTACCAATCCCTATGTCTCCTACCTGTCCTCTTCTCCCCCTCCCCTCCCCGCCCCTGTACCCTCCCCCTCCTTACCTCCTCTGTGTCCTGGTGTAACAGGGGCCGCGACTCTCTCTGGTGCTGCTCCTCCACCAGGGTCCTCATGGGCTTCACTGTCTGCAGCTTGGAGGTGTGAGGACTGATGTTGGACTTGGGCGCTGCTGTCAGGGAGGAACATAGAACAGCCGATCTAAATCAGGGGCTTTGTTGTCAGGGGTTACCACATTTGTCCACAGAATAATGTGTGGTTATCTCATAGCTAATTTCCAAATAGATATTCTTGGATTATCCTATTTGATTCGGATATTATTAATAACCATATCAATGAAAATATCGTTAAAGTTAGATTTTTGTCAAATCTATATTCACAATATCTTAATTTCCTGCTGTAAAAACTTCCTTTTTGAAAAATCAATTATGAATATTGAAAATCGTGAAAAATTGACACCTCCATTACAGTATATTTACAATTCTTATCTTGTCTTGATATATTCAAACAAATATAGAATTCAATAAACAATACAGAGAAAGCTACTGTGCAGTCATCATAACCTTTACTGAGGTGGTTCAATACAGATACTGCTAGCATACTAGAATCTGTCTACAGGAGCTCATACCAGCATCTCTCAATAGTGTTACTCACTGCAGAATACCACTTTAGACACTACATGTATATTATTATTACTGAACATCATAATAACAAAAGCAGTATTAGCATGGTAATGGCTCTAAAACACCAACAAACATCAGTTGTTTGTGGAACATGCAAAAAAAACACAGATGTATACATATTTCACATTTACATAGTGAATAATAAAAACATAAGTTTTCAAAGAAAAACAACAAGCTAGAGACTGGGAAAACATAAATTATGAGGTGGTTAGGATGCACTCTCATTTATTTCATATGACTTGTTCAAACCTTAGGTATCTGCTTTTGTGATAAAATAATATGTTTGCAAATTGTAATATTCATATTCATAAAAAGCATAGTACAATATTGTTTTATCCATTTATTGAAGGTTTCCAAATTGAAAATCACCTTTGTCATTTTTCAAATTGAAAGATGGGTGTCTACAAAATGTGAAGCACATTTTGTTGGGAGTAAAGCTGATGAATCAAGGGAGATAACTGCCCTGCTAAGTGTAAGCAGTGCATGCTATCATGATGATGTCAGAACTCACAAGTGGAACTTTCACAGATATGAAAGCTACCTGCAAGTCCAGTTGGAACACAAAACTCGACCAGGATATGGTGATACTGGGTTGAGAGTTCAACACTCTACCCACTTGGCCAAAAGTGGCGTTTTATTTGTCAACCCGGCTAGGTAAAAGTGCCCCGCTTTGGTCTACTTCTGTCGGTTAGGCCATTTTATTTGACAAACTACACAGCAAATTTCTAGCTGAAGTGAGTCGCTTGTGTCAGGTTCCGGTGACTGGTACATCTCGGCTAGTCGGCTTAGTAGACTGCGCCAGGTTGGGCCGGGTTGCTTTATTTGCCATCTCGATGTCAAGTGATGCGCCGCTTTCACTAGCCGGTTTGGGCAAAAGAAACGCCACTTGTGGAGCAACTCCACTAGCTGAGACCAGTATGAGCACCATGCATGGCTGGATACAACTGTAGCCTGGTGTGACCAGACAAAATGCGTCTACTTTGGTAACCATTGAAACAATACCATTGCTACACATACACAGCAGACTTCTCACTGTCAACATTTATGGGAAACATCGAGGTACAGAAATGATAACACCAGGTTGTTGACAAGTAAAACATATATGATATTTCTCCAGCAAGATTATGAAGATAGGACCTTTTTTTTACTGATAGGCCAATCACAATTGGGGCTTATATACTGGCATCTCAGGTTTTCACCCATACAGATATTGGGTGGTTGAATGATGGGGATTAGACCTGCTTTCAAAGCACCCATATCACAGCTGTCACTTTTTGTATTCATGTGTCCTGCTTGTGAACTAGGCTGGATTTCCACTGGCTGTTGGTGCTAGCTCACAGAATATTATGTCGCAGTTAGGAAAATGAGTACAGACAAGATTAAACGTCCAGAGCTATGGTACACAGATAACATGATTTGTAAACGCCCACTGAACGTGCATCTATGGCAACAACAGCATTCATGACAAGGCCAGCTACGAAAACAATCAATAGACATACTCATGCACAACACTGTGTCACATAAACCGAAGAATACTCCAATCTCATGCTCATAGAAAAATTCAAGCTTCTTTTCAATGAAAATTAACACTCAGAAAAATAATTCATAACATAACAAGCAGAACATGCATAAAAGCACAAAAGTAAACGGATGAAGTTTCATGTAACGAGTTTGTTGAATATTGTCATATAGGCCGTCGGCTGAGCTGAGAAAAGGGCCTAGAAATAGGATTTCGTTCCACACCCGGAGGGACTAAAAAAAAGTT
>JAUTBQ010156008.1:0-13299 GCA_032361185.1 Lepetodrilus ovalis | reverse complement strand
GAATGTAGTTTACATTTATTACTCATATATAGTGCTACGTGCTCATACAAATCTGTGATTGTATGCCTTTAAAGCAATTTTTTTAATTTTTTTTAGTTTCTAAATAACGGTTTAATCTTTAGCCATGTCACTGATGGGCGGCTAACGAGCATGTGTTCAACATTACGATGTAAGTTTCTACCGCTGAATTACTTATATAGGTTAAAAGGGTTGAGACAGATGTCGTGGCCAATGAACACACTCATTTAATCTTTCGTCGCCTGTGGACATGCCCAGCAAAACAAACAATTGAGCATGCGCGTGAGAGTTGTTGACGTCATTTCACTTAAAACCATAGCGACCTACATTTTTGTAATTTTATTCTTCACCAATACAAGACTACCAGGAGCTACTTCGTCCCGGATTCAAACCTCGAATCTTCGATACGGTATCTCTGTACATTCCAAGCCAATATCTGGCTATTACTGAGGCATTTCTAGCCAATCCTTAGCAGTTCAATATATATAACAGGGGCAGCCTCTAGCTGCTCCGGAAATACTATTACAAGCCAACTTCCAGCTATTCCTGATACATAATTATTCCAATGTAGCTATTCTCGATATATGGCAAGGCAACATAGCTATTTCTGAAAGATGCGAAGCTAAACTAGGTAAGCCTGAAACATGCAAAGGCACATTAATTATTTCTGAACCATACCAAGCCATATTTAACTATTTTCTAAACATACCAAATTAAACCATCTATATACCTGAAACATACAAAGTCAACGTGTAGTCATTCTTGTAACATGACCATCAAACATCCAGTTCTTTATAAAACACCAAACTAGCTAGTCCCCAAACATGTCTAATATGCCAAACATGCCAACATATCTAAACTCTAGCCATTCTCGAACTATAGTAAGCCAACCTATAGTTGTTCCTGAAACATGCCTAGTTAAACTCTAGCTGTTCCTGAAACACGACACGCCAAAGTCTAACTATTCCCAATAAAACTACCAAGTAAAACTCTAGTCATCATCGAAATATGGCAAGCCAACCTATATCTATTCTTGACACATGAAAAGCCGACCAATAACGACTCATGAAAGACGACAAGCCAACTTAACTTCAACCTATTCCTGAAACATGTCAAGCCAACCTCTATCTGCTCCAGATACACATCAAATCATCTCTATAGCTGTTCCTAGAACCTGGCAATGTTTACATGATGAGCGGAGGTAGGATTCAGACGTCCTCTCATCTAGTCAGACCAATAATGAGCCAGCTTTAGTCTGACACTCGTCGTCTGATCCTCCACACAGCCAGCTGTATTGTCCCAGAGTGTGTTTCCACGTTCAAGACAGTATACGACGTACTGAACGTCCAATGAATCCAGAGAGGTCATTGATGCCAGCTTACGTCTTCATAAATATAGTATGGGTTCCCATTTAAAGCGCCGTATAGCGTGCATGTACCGCTATCATCGATATCGTATTGGCAGGAGAGACAACTGTGTATGAATACTCCCCGGTAAAGCGATATTTCTCTCAACAGACGCATAACAAGCTTTGAGTTTATTGGCAAACACTCGTTGAGTATTTCGTTGGGTTTGTGTATAAGGAAAAGCCCAAGTTCAAACATTTAACAAAGCCGTTTATATGTATTTACACGATTTGAATAGCTGATGGCTCGGATTATGCCTTGTATTGCTCGACATGTATTGACATTGATACTTCATAGATACCACATACCGAATGTGAATATTCGACGTGCAAGTTTGATCGATTACTTACTTGCTTTCATCACCTAATTACTAATGGCATTGGACATTCTAATCCCTCATTCGTCCATAAAATGTGTATTGCTTGTCAATGTCAAGTATTTATTAAATACATTTCATGCACGACACAATCAGGTTGTCAAAAATAAAGCTGCGCTGTCATATGCACATAACACAAAATTATGAGTCACAATCAATACAAATATGAAATTGAAATTGTAGCTGTGCTTAGGTGAGAACAGTTTACAGTTGGAATCAACGCGGAATCGAGTATCTCCTCGTACAGGTATATTAACTGAGCATATAATGACGAATCATGTTATGATATTATATTTTCACCGAGTTATTGTCATAAATTGAAGCGTTGTATTCGCAATATTATTGATTAAATAGCTGAAATCTCTTCTTCATTTCTCAGTTTATTTCATTATGATACATGAATCGCTTGTGAACTTCAGAGCTGGTCTGAAGAGAATATGTCATGTGTTATACTTTTCATGATTTTCAACATATGCATTAAAGAATTTTTTTTATTTCCAATGGGTAATTATTTGTAAATGTATGTATGGTATTTGTTTTATGAAATGTAATCTGTAAATAAAATAGCATTTTACGTGTGTTCCGAAGGTTATCTTAAAAAAGCAATACACAATTTATTTGCTTATCACACTCTGTCAAGAACGTGTACATTTTGTTTTAGTTTTATGTCAAACATATTTTATTGACCAAAATGTCATGAGATTGGATAAAACCTAGACACTTACGGGATCCGCTCTCTAATATGATAAAAAGAAAATAATTAGTTTTATGTACACATATATATATAAGTTAACAAAGTTGGGGAATTGCTTGTGGAATTGCTTATGACAACAATGCAAATGACAACAATAATATTATTATATATTAATACAAAGTAAAAATGTGTTGTTGTTGTTGTTGTTGTTGTTGTTGTATGTACACATATAATATATATTAACAAAGTTGGGGATTTACATGTGTGGTATAAATACAGTGCAAATGATAACAATATTATATATTTAGGCAAACATCAAATTAGTTACAAGCACGTAAACATATTACATATAATAAGTATTCGTAAATAAGACCATACAATCATGTATAACTATTAATATATCATCATTCTTGTATATATGAGTCTTGTCATTCAGGATAGTATATATTTGTAAAAGATATTTTGATTCCTTAGCTAATAGAAAAAGTTGTACAACTCATCATTTATTAAAGTTAATTTTTGGTACCCCGTGAAAGTATTTTTTTTAATCTGATTGTGTCTGGTAAGATATTGTATTTGATTTTATTAACGTTCCGCTGGCTGTAGACTCGTGCCGTGCAGTAGAAATAGGAGACATGTTCATCTCAGCTTTCTTCCTAAGTTTCTTCTCACAATGTCGTAGTTTTCCGTTTGTTTAAATGGCATTGGCATATACATAAGTTCAACACTGATACTACTATCTATTCTAGAAAATAAATATGATATCCTTCCAGGAATTATGAACGTTTTGCCTTTGTGTAGCTTCATAATAGAGCAACGTAATCATTGTTTCACTTACTGTAATTGTTGCAAAGCGCCCTCTATTTTATGACAACAAAAAATACAATCTTTATGCAACGGTTAATAACTGACAAGATGATAGCGAAAATAATTCGGCATAGTCTACAGAGACATCACTCGAGACTGTCACGTGACACATGTTGACTCTCGGTATGCATCCTTTTAGCTATTATCTATACAATCTGTGCTTGGAGATATAATGAGCACATCCATTTTTATAGTATTACATGGATATGCCATGCCAGGGAGGATGCAAGTGTTCAGCGGCTTTAAGTAACCTCTACATAAGTGTGGTTGTCAACCTTGACCAATAAGTCCAAACACCCACACTGACTACAATTCATTCATTGGCCACTTGCAATATTTCCTGATTCTCCGTGGAACCTCTTTAATATCCAGCACTTGATATCGGTATTTATGATAATACAACATGTTGTAGTTTCACCTCTGACAAATAAAGTGAAAGCACTCACGTGTTGGTCCCAGACGTAGCTGCTGGCCATTGGTGATGACGTGTGATGGGACTGTGTGGATAAGGGACCATATTGAAAGGATTCCAGATTACATTAAATACAGTGGCTAACATTATCAAAGTCATTACACTACTCAGAGGTTCGTGATAAGCAACAGTACACGTATGAATGTTTTCTTGAGTAGAAGCTACATAAAACTAGGAACATGTTACTAGTATTTAATTATACTGTTCTGATCATGTACAATGTTGTACCAAATACTGAGTAGGCCTACTTTATTAACGTAATTGCCATGCACCAGTGCTAATGAACTAGGCATATGTTTAATGATAATTTACCATTCAGAATTAATCTGTAATGATCACGAACCTAACATATTCGATGAGTATGCAGCATTATCTGATCTTATGAACACATACATTCCTCTATATCATGTATGAATCACACACAAACATACTTGATGACTGTGCATCGTACCAATCACGTATCTTACATTTTACCCGCCGCTTATCACATAATGTATGGTTCATTACAGTAACATCAAACACATATTTTTTAATGTGACATACATATTTTACAACTAGAGATGACAATGTCATGCTTCCATATTTCAACATGTGCTTGCCAAGAACGATAGAAAGCCAGGATTTGTAGAATTACTAGTATTAACAGTGTTACACAAATCTAGTTCAGACCCTAAACATGACATTATTTCACATTGATTTCCCCATTCCAGTTCATCACCTCATAGAAAAGCATTCAGTTCCTCCTACGGGGATGTCAATAGCGCGTTGATTGGGTCATCATGGTGACGTAATGTGTCGATTTACTTCCGAAAACATGCATTCAGAAAGAGAAGAGCTTGAGATATTTATCAATTGACCTTGTTATGGGTGTTCAAAACACTTCTGTATGAGCTAACTGTATTAAAAAAATCAATCAACTGTGCATTACAGTATAGTCGTCAAGGGTATTGAAACCGCTGTGAACTGTCTGGCAACTCAGAGTCGTCTGTGAAGTGGTTGGTGTCGAGCTCTGGTGTAGATTTTACGGGGTTTCGTTTACCTAACCTGAAGCCTGGACATCGGTAAATGTGTTAGACAGGAAATACGTTGTGAATGTGTACGTGTAAGTTGCAATTACTAGTAGATGCATATCAAAACAATGCCAATAGACTTTTCCCAGCTTCAGTTTGAAAATAGCATGTTTCATTCAACACATTAAATAGTAAGTAATACTATGGTGACATGCTTACTTCTGTCATCAATACCACAGTATATTGAGCACTATGTATACCAATTTCAGTGGAAAACAGAAATAGATGACATAACTAGATCTATGTCTTGAATCCATACAGCACATTGGAGTGTATAAAGACATTCCCCGTTATAACGGTATCCGTTATATAACAGTGTCTCCGTTTGTCTATCAACTTTTAACCAATACGGATTCCCCCACTATATATACAACTCGATGAATGATTGATCCGATGATCCTGTTGTTTCGCTTACCGGTCAGATTTTGATGAAAACGGAAATATCCGGTATAACGGGGTATGACTATAGTACGGTATTTACATTTACATTTACATTTTATATATTTACATTTTTTAATAAAATCAGTCGTCAGTAATTTGCATAAGTAAATGTGTGATTTGTGAGTATTTCCTGAACCGTGATGCATATGTTCATACGTAACGGTGTAAGTGGGTACACAAAGGTGAGACTGTATGTTGATGTATGCATACACGTATGTGACTGTGACTATAGCCATACACTATAGCTTACAGTCGTGTTATATACGGCTGTGTTGTGGGAACGTAATGAAATCGGAGATTGTTAAAGTGAAAGTGATCGATGTGCTTGACTTCACTCTGACTTAATAATGAAAGATAAATGTGGATGATAATAATTATTGCCGTGTTGACTGTTAAATGACATTAAGATAGTAATCGGACCTGCAAGTCGATAAAGTAAGATGTCGATGTGTTTTAACTAGAGGCCCGGGGAATAGTGTAGCAATTCCATTTGAAAAAATTCAAATGACATTTCAGGAATCGATTAAATCCCGGCTAAATGTTGATGGAACATTAAAGGTTGAATTTACATTTGCATGGCGGGATGGTTCCTTCAACAACTGCTGTGAAGTATAGTTCAAATAGTTTATGATACAGTATGCAACATGTTATAATTATTTAGTGTTCATTTTCATTTGTGTGTAAGCATTGTTAAAGTTAACCCTGTTAAATAGACCTCCACCGCTGTTAAGTGTTCTGTTGATATGTTGTGTGGGTCATAGACCAAGTTATGGTCTTATTTTCTTACAGTGGGCATTCCCACACCTCTAGGCTGGCGTATTTAATACGCTTAATATGGATTAATGTGGATTAGGCCTAATCACATGGAAATATGTATGTTTTATAGCAGATACTTTAACGTATAATGACCTTACAAGCTTTGTTTGGTGTGAATAAATCCGTAACGTAAATATCTAGAAACAAGTTCAAGTCTCCATACTACACGTAATACAAATGTGAAGACCCATACAAGCTCTCGATAACCTTTGAAAGTTTGTATGTATACGCTTACATGGAGATTGGAATGGTATAGTGGTAAACAGTTAATATGACGTACACATATTAAAATGTGTATATACTGTATAATTAAATAAATATATGTTCAGACAGTAGCTATTCTGTAATACGTATACTAATATACGCATTGATTCGTGTACGTATTAGTGAGTGAATCCGTACGCCAAATTTCTTGAAATAAACTTTTATTCTATATAATACGAACACAGACGGGTCGTCTAGTATGCTAGTGTATGTTGACAGCCACAATATACGTGACGTGCGCTTACATTACAATACTATTTAATAGACAGAATGCTACCCCTGTATTTTAAGTCATTTAAACAAAAATAATAGCACCCCTAATATCATTCTGTAATTATATGAAAAATAATGAGGATATGCGGGTTTTCAGAGAACACACACAATAACAACACGATAAATTGTCAGATATGTCTAATTACACGCATAATGACAATGTGTAGGCCTATATATAACATACTAATTGACTCGACCTTCTAAATGCGCATGCGTGTCGCAAATCGATAATGTTGCAATGTCTATGCAAAAATACTATAATTATTGTTATGATTTCTCGAATATATGCAGATGTATCACATTATATAATTAGTCGTTAATTGGCTATTTAACAGCAAACGAAAGATATGTACAATTGTCGGTACTATATTGTTTCAGTTGTGTACTGGGTGACCTCAGTGATCAGAGGAGTATCTGGTACTTATTACACTGCTGGACACGTCTCTACTTTACCTGAACTAATATGAGTTACCTCAAGTCAAGCATAGTAGAATAACATTGAGGTAACCATTCACGTACAGCTACTACAAGTGTAAAGTCACGAGAGCGATCATGAGTATGTTACACTGGTTACATGACGTGAATACTGTCAGACAGTTACGTGTAACATGCTTGGTTACAGATTACCAGGTGTGTGTTGTTACAGGTGTGTGTTGTTACAGGTGTGTGTTGTTACAGTTGTGTGTTGTTACAGGTGTGTGTTGTTACAGGTGTGTGTTGTTACAGAGGATGCACGTGGGTGGTATCTACACGAGACGTGTCGTAGGATAATGTGATGTGTCAGGATTAAACCTTCACACCAAGGGATTGTGTTGACACCCTCGTGATCGTAAGCATCCAGCTTAGGTTGAAGATATAGGAATACCTATTGAAGCCCTCCACGGCTATTCAAACACCTACCCACCACCCACCCACCAGCCCGAACCACCAACCCGAACCACCAACCCACTCAGTACCACGTATTACTATTAACAATTATTTTCAATCAAAGACATGGGTGACGCGGTCCTCGCTTAACTTGGAATTCTTGGAATCAATTAAATACATTATTACTCTTAAGGATAGCCTCTAATAGCAGACAAGCATGTACGACACAAACTACGTGAAACAGAAACTTCACCAGATCTCACAGCGGCTGGGTCATGTGGATACAGAGATACATCGCATGATCATGATAGCTAATAATGTGGATAGACTCTTATTATTATTCCACGACGGTTTAACCAAGGTACAGTTACAATCAACCAATCGAGATACCAAAGTAGTAGTAATATTGTGATTGGATGTTGTCTCTACTAATGAAATAACTTTCTAAACGTACACCTAGTTATGCATTATTTATTACGCGTTACACAATGTTCTGTTATGGCCTTGAGTTTATGCCGTGAGACAAGATCCAGTTGTTACGTATTTTGATCGCCGCCATAGATGAGGTGGCCTACATTTAGATAGCACATTAATAGAAGAAGAACGGCCTATTATTAATACACTAGAAGCATAACGGACGGGTCAGCCGACGTGCAACAATAAACTCAGCTTGTAAGATATCAAGATATATAAAGATACCAGTGATATCCGTATATATACGGTACTTGTCCTCCCTGAGTGAATATGTTACAACACGATCACAATCACGAACAAGACATTGCATGGTAACAAGCAAAGTAAAGACAATGTCCGTGGGCAATGTCTGGCAACGTCTTCACCACCAGCAAACGGTGCTTTCAAGCGCGTTAATTTTCTTCCCGAACATGTTCGATTTAGGTGTTAATTGATCGAGATTGTTAATTACAGCCACTAGAATTAGATAAATTAGTACCTGTACGAGTAATTATTTCCAGAATGGTAATTAATTTAAAGGGTCAATGCCAGCTATGCTTTGGGTGACCAGAAACCTAATCGTGCGAAATCGCAGTTCACGTTCGACGAACTCTTTACTATCACGACACTATCACACGGGGTTTGTCTATATTTAATGATTATTATTTTGTAATTTCTAGTAGGACGTCATTGTAGGGTGAAATCGTACAATGTAATGTGTTTACTATGTTCATGATGCTGCCCCTTTAACTTCAGCAGCGCCATGAGACTAAATTTCGGTCATTGTTGTCCAGGTGTGAAGTACATCACTGGTGGCAAACTGCGATGTTGAGTGACACTATTAGGCACCTATTGATCAGCTCGAATTAGCATTGATTGTGTTACCAGCAACAACACAATCCAGCCACGACTCGGCAGAATAATAGCATAGCAACCAAAATGGTATGCTTAGGATTAGAACAATATATAGCAGACAGGCACTGTCAAATTGGCCCCAGTTACTCAAAACACCTACAGCTTTCACATATTTGAACAACGCGGGATACGTGTTTAAATTACTGTATTTGTTGATCAGGCACATATACTATGAAACGTTTCTGTTTAATAATTTCTGGGCGAGTTTGTTTTTACTTAAACTGCACTATTATATTATACGGTTCTTTGTCGACTATTATTATTAATTTTATATAATTTGAATCATCTTGAAAAGGAGCATATTAACTTTAAATAATTAATATATGTATATACGTGGTAAAATGACGAAGATGGCTACTGTGTAGCAACTACTGCACGTGTCTCAAGTGATCGTGTGAGCGTTGTCTAACCTCGCAATGTTATCATAGTTATGCATTTCATTTTCGCCTTCTTACCTCCTACGAAAAGGATTCACATATAGAAAACATATAATATACCGTATTCTAACATGTAAACGGTGTAGGGACACTCCCAGAGAGATAATATCTTATGCTTTAGCTAAGTATCCACTTAAATAACGAGCATATGCAGAATTAAGATCAAATGGACGTCATTCGTATGTACACAGGTTCCCAGTAAGCCATTTAAGAAATTGCGCAACTACGATTCATGTAGAATCTCCTGTGGTTAATTGACTTTACTAGAACACATTACATGCATTAATTAACGTTAATCCGAGATTGACCACAGGGAAATCATTGGTATGTTGAAGCAGACATGACTGGTTCTACCCTCTCGTGACCCTCGTATTTAGCAGATAATCAAACTTGATAACCTTTACATTGAAGCCAATGGATGAACACGGGCAATTAAACATAACAAGTTGAGCATACGTCTAACCAAGGTTTATACATATTATTATGCTACAGGCCTATTGTATTCTATAGCTTAACCATATGACAAAAAGTAAACCATCAATATAACAGTATTATGCTAGTCTCTAACATTAGGCATATTCAATTACAGAACAGCACTGGCGTAATGTTTGGGTGGTGCATGAACACACGATTTACACAATCCTATACAAATATCAAAATGCTTTTGACTGTATATCTTCGTAGGTTATATTAGGTCATGTTGTTGTAGGAATTGCTACTGCAAACACTCTATGGCACTTATTGTACGGGCTATTAGGACCACGCCTGTTACAAGGCCTATCCTATCATACAGGGACTATTGGGGAGCTTACTATATATCAGACGACGTATTAAGGATCACACATTAAGCACATACTCAAGAAAGAAAACAATCAACGTTCCTCAAGGTATGTTATACAACACCATAGCCACTTGTAGATGTGTACAAGTATGGGTTCTGTGGGTATACAATGTGAATCAAAGACATCATTATGATCATACGTACATCGTCACGGAGTGTCACTGAGAGATGAAACATCTTTCTGCCACCGACTGCAAACTACTTTCAGTGCACACTGACATTGTAACATTCTGTAACGAACTGTAACATAATGTGACCTACTGTGCAATATACTAACTGCTGAGCTGATCAACGTGCAACAACGTTAACAGGATGGTATAGAGGCAGCACCATTGTAAAACGATAGAGAAACTTAATGTTGATATAATGGCAGTTTCCCATTATGAATTTGCAATATACTAATCGTATTTTTCTTTCAACCATCGTGTTTATAGTATGTGTGATTAAAGGTGACATTTGACATTTAAAGGAAAGGATGGAATAAAGAAAACGTAACGGAGATTTAGAGATAATTACATACTGTACGGTCTTCAAGAACATGTTTTTTTCATAGCATTATCAAATATACGCCTATAATGAGAAGCATCTGAAGTATTGAAATGAGAGGGCCGGTAGTCGTAATCTGTAGTAATTAGTAAGCATAGAGTAAGTAGACGGTGTAATCTGTACATGAACAAAACAGCTTTACGTGTTATGGTTTTAGATATGGATAGAGATATACATTAGTTTCTTGATATGGATAGACGTAAACGTCTGGATAGGGATAGACATAATAGTTATAATGCCAGAATATAGATAAACATGAGTGTGTGTGTGTGTGTGTGTGTGTGTGTGTGCGCGCGCGCGTGTGTGTGTGTGTGTGTGTGTATGTGTGTGTGTGTGTGTGTGTGTGTGTGTGAGTGTGTGTGTAGGGGTAGACATAGGAGGCAGTAACCTACTGTATTCCGAAGATGCCGGACTCTCGTCCCAGATGACATACAGCGGATGTTCTGAGACCTCCATAGGCGGACAGGATCTCATGAGCCATGGGGCAAATGACACTGGGGGTGGGGCCTGACGCGAATGTGACGGCACCCTCCGTCTGTGGCTCCAATTCCCAGCAAAAATCTCAGAGTATGCGTTCATTTTCTCCATTGTCAACTACCGAATGTCCTGACGGTTCTCCCTGCAGGGTGGTGAATCCTTTCACCAGCGTACGTACAAGTAAAACATCAAAAGAATGTCGAAAACAGCATGTATCCGACAGTTTGGTCAACAGTCAATGGTTGCTCTTCAACAAGCTAGAACAAGCACAAGTGTCCATTCCTGGTAATACACGGGACACTATCCACTGGTCGTTGTCCGGTGCCGACGCATCAAATCAAATCAGACGGTCACTCGGCGTCGAACCCACTCGAGCATTCACGCATGCCCGCAGCGAGTAACGTACACTCAGCCGGAAGCTGGCAAACTCCACACGGCGTTACTGGGACATTACACTGCTTATACATTCACATACAATAATTACAGGACTAATGACGTTACATCACAGCCTACTTATACTATATCTGCCAGCAGGTGAAACAGTCACGTGGTATCATTCGTTGAGTGGATATAATAGTTGTATTATATCATCATAGTTGTATTATATCATCCACCAATAGGTGTGTATGTCCATTTGCTTTGTTGGCAGACCTATGAGGTGTCTCACGATATCCTAGAATCAAAATAATAAAGGATGCAAACAACGCATATTGCGTTATACACCCCATGACGAATAATCCTATGCATTTTTCAAATGAAACACGAGTAAATTGGCCTTAGACATACTGACAAGTATATTTGTAAATGCATATGTCAAGTTAACATTTCAAACAAGGACACATACTGTAGCTAACTAGGGCCTATTGTTAATTTTGCGATCTGTAGTAATGCTTTCTTCCTGGTGACGGATTTCCTCCAGCCATGCATCACGCTGAATTATCCTTAGCCTCGTAACACGGTCACCGAATTAATGCATGTATTTATTATCTGTGAACGTGAATTGATACCATTTAAACTAATCATGTGCGAAATTAAAATAACAGCTTGAGAACGGCAACTCGTGTTTAGAGTAAAATACTCTCACACCTGCATATGCATGTAGGCTTAATCAAAGAAAAAGAAAAAATAGCGCTGTCATTTAACATTGCTTAATTGTTAACTTCCGGTTAGAGAACAATCATTAAACACCCAGGCAGTAGAATTATTTTAATTAGAATTATATTCATCTCGCTTTGCTTTAAAAGTCACAATAATAAGAGGCTTGTATTGCTAACATGCATGAAAATGTGACACAATGTATTAATATTTTAACCGAGTGAACCATTCCATAAAAAACATTTACCGACAGCAGAATTATTTTAAAGATAAATTCAGGCCTATACTAGTGAGATGTCCTGGTGAGATGTCCTGGTGAGATGTCCTGGCAATAATTCCTGGCGAGATGCCCTGGCTTCTGCGTCAGGTCCCATGAATGTTTATTCCATGTAGAAGGCATATCAAATTCGATTACATGCGCATTCAATTGATTTCATGTATCCCGTTCCAGGAACTGATAAACTATTTCCCCCACTGCCGTACTAACAGTGATATTTCATATACAAGTGCAGTTAATTATGCCATGTCGAGTTGACTCGTGATTGTGTTAGGTTGAGAAATAAATAAAACCTCAGTGTTATTAGTTCGGGAACTCCTAAATGTATTTACCCTTAATGTATACCTGTAATTTATTAAATAAATGTTTAACTGCACAACACAAAATGAGCTGTACTATTATGACTCACGTTCCGATGTGTAACTGCTAGATTCTAATTACCTCGATATGAACATTGTCACAATGGTAACTCGTAACATTGCCATGCTTGAAGACCAGTTGACAGTCGCTGTCAAAGTCGCACGTGTGTGCCCATGTAGATGACGAAAACTAAACAACGCAGACGTCAATGAGACACATGTGACGTTAGTGACGTTTAGTTAAATCATCATATCGTGTCGAAGTTCAGGTAAAGATTTAATATTATGGTATGAATCATGATTCATAATCAGAAATAGCAAACATTATTTCAGTT
>JAUTBQ010155997.1:0-13309 GCA_032361185.1 Lepetodrilus ovalis | reverse complement strand
GTTAAATTGCACTGCGGGCAACCCTATTTTTTGGCTCATAGATGCTTTGGTGCCTTTACAACTTGACCTGACTAGCCTTGCAGGCAAGTAACTAAAAATTAGTATGTTAG
Source organism: Lepetodrilus ovalis (assembly GCA_032361185.1). Classification (NCBI taxonomy): domain Eukaryota; kingdom Metazoa; phylum Mollusca; class Gastropoda; order Lepetellida; family Lepetodrilidae; genus Lepetodrilus; species Lepetodrilus ovalis. The sequence goes on along the minus strand of JAUTBQ010155997.1, from coordinate 13,199 downwards.
TCTGGAGCCCTGCAGACGTTTGTACTTTGGAGCCAAATGCCCCGGGTTGAAATCCCAACGCGGGGTCGTCGCCTATGGGCGAGATATTCGCACTGAGATGTAGAGCAATAATTAAATCAATCAAACAAACCCATCACAGGAGCCCAGTCATCAATGTTCTCTTGTGTTTTTTAATTTTATTTAACCTTTCTGATGTGAGCATGATAGGATGCGCTGCCTGTACTGTGGCAATGTAGGTATCACCCTTGGTCTGTCTGTACCAGGCGGTACTGACATTCAGCACCACTGATATTTACTGCAACATTCAGCAGGTGTAGGTTTTCTGCTGCCCTGAAGTGGCAAGCCGTGATGTAAGTGAAAGAATCCTGAAAGCAGATCTTAACGAATTTCCAAAAATTTCCAGGTTTACAGGAACTCTTCAAGAACTTGCAGACACATTGGAAGATACTTGCCTCCAGATTCCTCAACCCAAGTTCTGAAATTTGGTGGAAACCTTCCCTACAACATATCTGCTGACCTTTAATTTATTTCATTGAGTATATTTATGCATGTATTGCCTGAAATTTGTGTCGGTTACGAGCTTTGTCAGTTAAAACTGCATTACGTTTACGTGCAGATTTGCTGTATTCAGTCATCCGAGCACGTTGGGTCGGATGAACCGGTTCCGCCGCGATGTGCGACTGATGGACGAGGAGGAGGAGATGTGGTTCAACGAGGACGAGGAGATCGACGACCCCGACGCACACACGCCCATGTCTGACATACTCCGCACCAAGCTGGACGCAGACTTCGACCAAATCAATAGAATACTAGAAAACAAGAAAGGTACACCGACTGCAAAGTTGTTATTATTTCTCTTATTAATATTATTATTATTCTTTTAATCAATATTTTAGAATTTGTTTATTGTTATTATTTATTTAGAAATGTTTTTAATTGTTTTTTCTTCGAAATAATGTTTTTTTAGTAGTACTTAATTTTTGGAAATATGTTTTCATTACTAGTAAATATTTTAGAAATATAGAACGCCATCGGTAACACTCGAATACATAAGAGAAACATTTGTCTGCCGACCTCAGAAACTGACGATCTCTCTATAAAAGTGCATATGCTATGGGAGACAACTGTTATATATTTTGTTATTCAGTCATTTCTCTTGTACATCTTATTTAGGCTATGGGAACCAATTTACTCATGACAGCTTATGTGGGCAGTGGTCAGACAAGTGAGGCAGTACTCTGACATGTGTTTAAAAGTCAATTTATAAATTTCTACTTGGTCGTTAAATGTGATACAAATGATTGATTACCTTTAAAAATGATTATTAATTTGTCTGTTGAGTAGGACCGATTTATTTTTACAAAAGCTGTTTTAAGTTGTTTCAGTGACAATTACTGCCTTACCCACTATAAATATTATCGAAGTAGTAGTCGGACAGTGCATATTATTATTACTGATTGTATGCAATTCCTTTCAGCCAAAGTAGAGCAACAAGCTGAGATGCGAGAATCTCCTCCACGGCTACTTAACAAGACTTCCACGATCAACATCAACCTGCGCAGTGGCAGTCCCCTGTCCAGTCCGAACAGCTCCCCCGGCAGTCCGGATTCCCCCGAAAACCCCTACTCTCCGCCCTGCAGCCCCGGCAGCCCCAACTCCCCGAAGATTGTGCCGCCCCCTACGCCAGAAAGCTCCCCAAACTCGTCACCAAAAATCAGCATAAATGCTGTTGCCAAAAAGGTTGGTAAGGACCCAGTTGAGTGTTTGAATGATGCTGTTAGTCCAAGTATGACACAATTTCCGCTAATGTATTTATCCAGTGGTCAATTTATTTGCACTGGATGTGGATTTGCTTTCTGCTGAAATCACACTTGTCTGTTTCTATGCGTGATGGTATCTGGTAGTTGTTGATTCTATTTTCTACTGAGAAATGATGCTTTCATGCTCCCTTAAATGTATCGTGTAACATGCCTAATTATTTCATGCAATCCTAAATGTTATCGTGTATGTTTGAAAGACTCCCACAGTGGTATCGAAGAAAAAAAATCGATAAAATCAAAATGCCATCTTTGTTCTTTTTCAATACCTTCCTTTGTAGTAGATGACCAGCATATAATAAAATTCAAAGTTTGATTTCCTGAGATTGTTGTACATAATTTTCTTTAAATTTGGATATTTTCCTTTGTGGTAGAGGGCTAGAATAATATCAAATTCAACATTGCGCAGCTAATTAAAAACTTATCTGATTTCAGCCCTTGGTTGGTCTTGTCGACTACCCAGATGAAGATTCAGATGAAGAGGAAGAGGAGACAGTTTTACCCTCCCCAAAGCGAGCGCGGTTAGGGACGTAGCCGACGCCATCGCTCTCGGCATGCAACATGTCACACCTACATACACCAGCGTGTTCGAGGATGGGTCTCGCCAGCAGCATTGGCAGCAGCATTGGCAGCGCTAGAACCACGTTCCGCTGCCACGTGACCCACTCGGCGGGAGGAGACGCCCTGTCTGATCTGACCTTTGACCTCAAACAACCACACCATTCCACTTGAAAAGATGCCAGCCGTCACTTTGGAGGAGGTCGGTGGACGTCAGCGATTTCCCACGGCGCAGCACGACCTGTCGTCGCATTGAATCGTACATCGGGACGACACGTCACTACACAAAGAAGCTCCCCTGTTGCAGGAGCCAGGTCTCGATGCTCGACCAATCGCATTGTCTCCATTATGGCCCCACGTCTCTCCTGGTTCGGGCGGCTCCAAGCCGATCCTCTCTCTACGACAACAATAGGGAGATTCCTCAGGAATTCCATACGACCGTGTTAACGAATACCCCCTGCTGTACATCGTCTGGGCGGGGTTTGTTTTGTCAACATGGGTCGAAAGCTAGTGCATGTTTTGCCTGTGATTCGTCAACCAAAGACACGACTATGGATTGTAGAAAAAAAACTGGTTTGTTTTTAGTAATCAAAGCATATGCAGAATATGAGGTTTCAAACCTGCGCTCGAAAAAGACATAACAATTGACTTTTTGTTTGTTTTAAACCGGGGAGAGAACTATATAATCTCGTTGACTACAGCAGTTCATTATTGTTTGCTGAAACTCGATGCATCATCACTTGAATGTCTTGTAAATTGAATGTGTGAACATATTTAATTTATATAAATTCATGCCATTTGTGAGCTGCATAAGTGTTCTCAAGTACAAATACATGGAAAATAATGCATAGAGCGGTTGGGGGCATTCATTCCATTGGAAAGAATTTGGTGTATTTGCCACAATTCTTCATACGCATGTCATGAATGAACTGGTCGACTTAATATGCCTTCACAGCCCTGATGTCTGTTATTCTCGAACTGATGTTAATTCACAGAATACTTGTCTCAATAATAGCCCATTACAATCACAATAATAATTTAAGATCAGAAGAAGCAATCCTTATAAGTACCGGGTAATGGTATGATTTGTTCCCAGAAAATACAAGCCAATCCAAGAAATCCATCAGTGCTATAACATGCTTCAGAAAACTCGACGTTTCCAAATTCTTATTCTTGTTCTTTAATTTATGACTAGCAAAATATATCCATCAAACCTTTTTTTCATTTCATTGTAAATTGTAATATAAAACTTGTCTACCTAAGGAATTTATGTCAGATTCAGTGAGTTTCTATTATATTTTTATGTATAACTTACAAAGAATCTCATTGCCTTCAAGAAGATTGTGTGAATTATGAATACAAGAGAAGTTTAAACAATTCAAGAAAAGTTTTAACAATTCAAATAAGAATGTTCATAATGTTGGTACAGTGTATTGATAGATTTTGCACTTATCAACGTTTAGTCGATGCAATTTTTAAAAGGTTTAATTCAGTTATTAACGAAGTGCTATTCTCCCATATATTTTGTATTATTATTATACAGAGCCTATATTACCGGTATCAGCTACTCGAATGGGTGAAATATTCCCACTGCAATGTAAAACAATTAATTCATTTATCATAGCTAGATTTAGTTGATGGTGAATGTCATTAGCACTATTGGCTGTTAAAGCTATAATGCAGGTTAGATACAGGTACAATATACAGAAATATGAAACTCGCGTCATTTCTTCACTGAATTGTTTTACTATCCTTAGAAACACGGAGTTATGTCATACGGTAATCTTATAATATTGGGAGACTACCTGGCTGGCAATACCCCCAACCGCTCTAATCATTTATTTTCTTCAGCATTAGTTGCTTTGGCAGTTTCAAAATACGAACCGCGACATTTATTTCCACCCATTCATCGACTTGTCTAAATGACCAGACCAGTTACGCATGGCTAGAGTCCCTAGGTGGCGCTGCCTACCATCACCTTGCTCCTTATCGCAAACAGCGCGTACACCTTGTGGGACAATCAACTCAATTCACTGTTGGTCTCCACACTAAATGTATCCTCATCATGCTTACATCATTTCTTATTTTTTGGGTCTTTAAATATTTATTTTTTGCGGGTTCGTATTTTAAAATTGTCAAAGCTATCTGTCTTTCTAAATCTGTCTTTCCTGTGTAGCTACTTAAACTAGTTCATAAGAGGCAGCTGTGAGGCATACACTCACACACACACGCACACACACACACACACACACACACACACACACACACATATATATATATATACATATATATAAATAAATGTATATTTTATTGAATGTGATACATTCAAAGACGGCCTCCGTAGTACATGAATTAAAATGAAGTCCTGTATATATTTTTTTTGAGATGAGGCATTGCAGTCATTTGTGAGGAGATAACTAAATGAGATATGCCTAATTTCAAGTTATGTCTAGCGAGTGGTATAATGAAATCCAAATATATTGAATTTTGCGAGAACCTGGTATTTGACTTTTTCAGTGAGAAAAGGAACAACTCTAAATGAATAATATTTTTAATAGTATTTACCTTAATTATCTAGTTTGTATTCAAAATCTTATTTAAAAATATTCCCTGAATTAATCGATTTTGTATTTGAAAACTGCAGTAAATGTCACTATCACCGTCATTCATTGAATGTCATTCTGTTGACAAGAAAGTTCAATGGAAAATACAATGGTTTGAAAGCCAAGATTTTCTTCAAAATTGCCACACCTCACTCCATAGACATAAGATGGAAATTTACTGAAAGGTAAAAGATAGTTTCCAGACTAATTCTATTGAATAAAGATGGTTACACTCTTGCCTGCCAGTATCAACATAGCCTTGTTTATGTGGAAAGTAGAAAAGTAAAATTTTACGAAACTTGTGAAATTTTTATCATGTAACAATATTCACGTTTAAATAAATGCCATGCCCATGGTGTGGTTTAGTTATTTTAAGTGCTCCTTGTACACTCAACCACAAATAACAATCAAAACGTGAAGACTGAATAAACAGATTTTCATATATATAAAAATATATACAGATGTTGGCTTTACTGTCTTCTACCTGGGCTTCGTGGCTGTGATGGAGCTAAACACTACAACAAGGACATTGTCTGTTGATTTATTTGTGCAGGGTTTGTTTTTAATTTCACTGGACATAGTGACTTGGCATTTGCAGATGCCAGAACCTTGGCTTGTTTTCCTGCTGAAATCTCAATTCAATTACAGTCTTGTTCATTTAACCCTTTCCATACTGCAGGCAACTGGAGATGCCCTGAGGAGCTGTGTCTGTGCCCTATCCAGCAGGGAGAGGGTTAAAGGCACACTGTCTCGGATGGTTGTCCTAAATAATGGACAAACCCATTTCTATCTGAGATTACTTTCGTCTGAGTGGGGTGTCATTGTTCTATCTGCAGCGTAATGTTCTAAGTGAACTAGTAATATAAAAACTGGTGGAAATCCAGACTAGTCGAGCAATACATATGCATGCAAGCCATGATATTAATGAAAAAAATCAAGAAAGTGTCAACTCAAAATCGACCAACCAACCCCAACACTTTATATTTACCACAAATTACATTTTTTATATGAATTAAGGTTGTGGAACATTAATTGTCTTGTCTTTGATGCATCAACTGATCTGTGAAGAAATTCTAAGGAACACTAATACCACTTTGAATTCTTAGAAAATATAAGGAAGCAAAGAGACATTGACCACATTCTATTCGTGGGCTTGCATTGGAATTGTCTACCAGGCATACAGCAGGGGAATGGTTTTTGGAAGCATAAACATGATATGTTAAGTGAATGTACTTTGCACTTGTAGCTAATAAGAACTTGTTCAAAATAACCTTACAAATCTGATATTATGCCTTTAAATAGACCGCACCCCCCCCCCCCCCCCCCCCCCCCCCCATAATTACACGGGTGTTGCAGCCGAGTTTTCTTTATGTTTTTGTGAAGACGGACCAAAACGTGTGTGTGTGTATGTGTGCCCGCGCTTGTGTGTGGTATGTGTGTAGTTAAAAGCTTTGACAGTCGCCTTCCAATATAGCTGATATCGGCAGACTGGACCCTCACTGGGACGCATATGTTGCACAACATGGAGCTAGAACGTATTGTCTGCTTGTACTAGTAGGCTGGATTTCCACCCGTCTTTTTTTAAGAGTGCTAGCTATACACAGGCTGCAGTTAACATAGGTATCCCACTCGGACACTTTAAGCTGATTTTGAACCGACCAGCCATTGCTGTATACTTCCCTTTAATGTTGCTGTATACTTCCCTTTAATGCTGAGCGGCAATCAATGGGACAACAACTACCATCTTTTAACGTCTTTTGGTATATGACGCGGCCGAGGTTTGACGCTGTAAGCATTACACCACGGAATCGGTATGTGTTTTGTTTCGTGATGAGGACAGATTATACATTATCTAAATTTGTCTATAGTAACCTAATAATATGCATTTCTTAATTTTCATAATAACTGGCATACGTATCAATTCTGTATATTTAACCATTTAAAAATTGCGTTTGCAAACTATCGGCATATGCTTCTCCGTAATACTAGTATGTAAAATTAAACACTACTATATATATAATTGTCTGTTGCCATGCCTACCACTTAAAACGTAATTTTGTTTTCGGAAATGACAAATATTATATAAATGTTGGATTCAGTACATCGGATACTACTCAACAAAATGAATTGGACATGTTTAATGCATACAAGTTCCAGGAACACGCGGACGTATTAAGAAGAACAATGGCACCAGATACCTAAAGCTCACCTAAAGCTGAGCTCCTAAATTTGGTAGAAACGCCACCCACAAAAATAGAATCGGTCTGCCCTACATGCATTTTGTTGAGTATAGATTCCCCATAATGACATTTATAGACAGGTTATGACAGGTTATTGAAAATGGATGAAAGATTCATACTTGAGCAACACATAGATAGCTCGCTCCATAAAGTGCATGCCAGATCAGAATCTACCACGGTGATGGAATACTTGCACAAGATTATTACGTCCTTCATGGCTTGGAGGAAACGTACAATTCCACATTGCTGAAAACCCGTGAGCGTTGGCTGTAGCATTTATGATCAAAGGATGATTATTAAATGCATTGCAACCCAGACTAGATCTTCGGATTGCTGCCTGCTGTAAATGATTGTTATAATAAGGTTAAACGGTTGGTTAGATATGTAACGGTACAACTTGACGTAAAAAAAGGATGGTTGGTGGTCCAGATGAAGGATGATGTCCGTGTTCAGATGATGAATGATTTGACATAATGGTGATTGATGATATTCGGTACAGAAACACATTAACGCACTACGAATAAGAACATTGACAAAACGCACCGGCCAATTATATCTCTCTCTGTTTCCACACAATATATACATTGCAAGAATGTTTCACACGATGACATACATGTACATTGCTAATTAATGTGCACTAACAGCAGGTATGTGGCACATGCCAGTACTATTGTGAAGTAATAAACAATTGATGTTGACACTTGTCTCTTGAAGATAAGATGGATTATCCTTAATTGGTAAGATTTATACTTCCAGTTGGGAGATTGACATATTCATGTATAAGCTTGTTGAAGGCAGTTAGGGTATAGGCTATACTATAAATACTACGTCGTTGTAAATATACTGAACAATGCACACACTAAGCTCCCGTTGAGATGACCGTAAAATGTTTAATTAACTCCAGTTACGAGAATAACGTTTCAGTGTTCATTTGAAATGTGAAATAATGGTAAGAAAACAATATGCTGAAAGTTTTCCCTATAATAAAACCATAACTGTAGCTGTATCAAGATGGGTGTCATTAATGGACATTTGGCTCCTAAGTCTTTATCTTGCCCTGTGACTTTATCAATATTCGTCTGGCATTTCAAAACGATAATGAATGTGCTACCTATAGAATATGGTTTAAAGGCATGCGATCATAGTTTGTATTTCATGGCTAACCGGCTTTATCTGAAGGTATATTAATGTTCTTTTGATTTGTCTACACAAGTAGGCTATATTGGGTAACTAAGCTACATTTTGCACATGTACCATTGGTCCCAGTATTTCCATACAATATACTTGTGTAGACAAATCAACCGTGGCTGTATGCCTTTATTTAGTGATATTCTGACAATTGTACATTTGACCAGCTGTTGACAATCCAACCGTGAATAAATACAAACCCCCTAATAGAAGGTCTAATATGCATGCTCTTAGATAAATTAATGCATCGCCGTATTATCAGATTAAGACAATAAAAACCCAGGGAAACTCATTTTTCTCCGCCACGCCTGAGTGCGCGATTACTGCCAAGTTATTTCCACCACGGGTGTACAGAGGTCGGTTGACACCGCCTCATCGACGTGAAGATCACCGGAATGTCGTTCTTCCACGACGCCGCCACCGAGTCACCTGCAACCTTATTCGCAACTCTAGTCGTCGGTAACGTATTAAAGCATGCGGTGGGATACTGGATTAAACTAAACAGTCGACGTCGACTTACGAAGGTTGGGACGGTGTCGGCCCTGTATGTCTACCCTGTGAAATCGTTTCGCGGCCTCTGCGTACGGGAAGCTAAGGTTGGTCCTGTAGGACTGCAGTATGATGGCGTTACTGACAGGTGAGATTTTACAGTAGTCTATATCACACATTATCAACTAAACACAGTTCTGTTGAACATTTTACACAGGTACATGTATATTCCGAAATAAAGGAATATTGCCGTCTTTGACATGGTCAGTAGGCCCCAAGAATCTATATTTTATTTAGGCCCAGTTAAGTCAGCCCTTCAGTCAGTGCATGTTTAAACATGTCGAATGCGCAGAACTCTTATTTAATATGAAAACATCGATAGCTAGAGAACGTCAACAATATATGTGGTTGGTTGAATATAAGACTATGACAAATGATCTGAAGAAAATAAAATTTCGTTTGAATTATTAAATAGCTGTGTTCGACATATATTGGGCAACAAGCTACATTTTCCGCATATCCCCCTGGTTTTCAATATTTTCTTATTTTATATTATTATTATTATTATTATTTTTATATCGCGATGTTGAAAACCAGTGGGTCATGCCGAAAACCTAGCTTTTTGCCAATATACTTGTGTCGACAAATCAAATAGATCTAGTTAAGTATATTTCAGGTAATACGGTTGACTATGAAATACGATTGTATGCCTTTAATGATCTCACGTGCTACCTGCGCACACAGACACTGGACGGTGGCGACACAGGACGGGGTGTATCTCACACAGAGGGCCGAACCCACCATGGCGCTCATCGTACCCAGCCTGCACGATACCCAGATACACTTCGACGCCCCGGGAATGACGACGCTGAAACTGCCGATAAACCCACCCGTCAACCCGAATATGGTTCGGAAAGTCACGTGAGTTGGTCCTCACTCATAACCAGACAAACTGGTCGTTTTATCTCGTCACCCTCGCACCACGTATTACATTCTCTCTTCAAAATAGTACGATTTTCATAAGTGAGATAGAACGTAATCAGTACCTCTTGCGTGCGAGGATGATCTGCAGTCAGCTATTTGGTCCCGTGGTACTGACACTCAAATCACGATCTGTTTTGACTGGTTCGATCCTAGGTTCGGGCACATACATTTCAGTATACAGGAAGTACATTATGTACAACTCAGTACCTATACACTTTCTCCGAAAACACACACGCACGCACGCACAGAGAACATCGATTACGACTGATGTAATCGACGAATTATTATTATTATAAATGCAATGATCGAAAATTATCTGCCTATCACCTTTTTATTTTACCACGAGAAATCTTTTCACTTCTACTGTAGGGGAATTACCATGGCTCCCACGTACAGCCACCCCGTGGGCGGTAGCTATGATCCAGAAATACTGTAAGCATACCAGTACACTTATTTAATTAATGATCTTATTTTGTTATTGCTATTAATAGCGTGAAGACCGACACAGTCGACTCCCTGGATTGTGGTGTGGAGGCAGCGCAGTGGTTGTGCAAATACTTCAACAGGACGGGTTTGCGTCTGCATTTCTCGGCACCCAGTCTGGAGAAGAGGGACGCACATAACGCCCAGAAATTGTGGGAACATCCGGCTAAAGTCGGAGATATGGTACGTTAAGAGCCGCGAACATCCGGCCAAAGTCGGAGATATGGTACGTTACGAGCCGCGGCTTATACTTCCAGGAAGCGTCACAGCCTATTTTAGGCGTACAATCACAGATATTATGCTTGACCGATTTAATGATCAAACGAATCTTTACCCGAAACTACTTTTTTTTCTCTCCATTTATTAAATCAATCGTAGTATTGCTATACTAGTATGAATATTATTTAAGATAAATTTTACTCTTATGTAACGAAGCTCAATTCATTTCCTATATAAATCAGTGCCACTTAAATAGACACATATACGTAGAGTTTGAAACAACAATCATTGAGTCTGGATTTCGATAATGATTGAACTGTGAAATGTATACGGTATTCCTATTTTAATACATTTAATACATTATTGATTAATGATATCGATGCATTAATACTTTCACTCATTCTCAAGATAAGTATTCAGTGTGCTGGTTCATACGCTACAAGTAATGCATAACAAATGTAAGTATATTCCCTCCAGACGGCGTTCTCTGACTACTGTGGGTACATGGTGTTGTCCAATGCCTCCTTGCAAGCCCTCAACAACAGACTGGCCACTCCCGTCCCCATCACCAACTTCAGAGCCAACATCATCGTCGACGACTGTGACGCGTTTGCAGAGGTAAGCATGCACGTATACGCTACAGACAGCAGCAACACTAACGTCCAAATCCCGTCCGGCATCAATGTTGGCGCTAGTTAACTTTCTGCGACGCTTGTGACAAGGTGCGGTGTCTGTAGAGTGCCAATACAGTTATCACCTTTGGTCTGTCAGTACCAGCCGGTTAGCGCTACGGATGTTGCAGGTTTCCTCCTGTGCTAAAACTGACAAGCCGTGATTTAAGTGGAATAGTATTGAGAGCTGATCTAAACCCCAATTTTTTTTTCTTACATGGAGTATATTACAATTATTTATTTATTATTTTTTGTATTGGGGTTTAGAGTCGCTTTCTAGAATCTTTCACTATAGTATCACGACAAGGATGATAACTGCATTGTCACTCTACAGACAGTGCATCTTATCAATATCGCGTTAGAAACACCGCGGGTTAATATGACGCGGGGCATCGTAGATCCATGTCAAGACACTGTATATAGGCAGGTATATGACGTGATTTATACAAAATAAATTACGGGCCTGCGGATATTTAATAGGGAAGCTTTCTATAGCAAAGTTCAGTACTCTGCTTGAGGAATCACGTGACCTTCTTCCAATGCGTCTGCAGTTTCTTGAATTCTTCGTGAAGCCTGTAGATATTTGGACATTCTTTGTTGATAATAACATATACAGATAAATTAATATATTAAAGAAGGCTATTGGCCATTAATTAACGTTGTTGAGTATAATCTACCTGAAGTAAACAGCACTACTATGTGTTTAGGATGACTGGGCAGAGGTTCACATAGGCCAGGCCAAGCTACGTGTGTTGGACGCCTGTACTAGATGTATCCTCGTCACAGTCGACCAAACAAGAGGCGTGAAAACCAAAGGAGAGGAACCCTTGACAACCCTGCGAACGTACGTTTTGAGTCAACAGTTAATCCAATAGTGATTGTATTGGCTACATGTACTACGATACTAATTATGCTACTACCACTATTGCGACTACTACTACTACTACTACTACTACTACAACTACTACTACTATTGAACTATGAAAAGTAACTATTAATCGTATATTTGAGTTAACAGTTGTATAATTAAATCAATATCTATTCTCTACGTTTCGTTATAAAAAAAATATATGAATGAAAATAGTTCTAACGGACGTGGAACAGACAGGGGTTTCTTTTAACAAAGTAAAAACTGATATTGTTTCTAATTTCAGATTCCGAAAGAAGAAGCCTTATGGAGAAAAACCTGCATTTGGTGTCAACGCTACGTATATAGACTCTGGCATTATTCGAGTTGGAGATCCTATATTTGCCATCTGTCAATGAGTATCTATAGGCCTATCACCAAGCCAAGATGAGACAATATATAGGGTCTACAGCAAGGCATTGGAATTCTAATCAAAACAGTACAATATGTATTCAGACAAGATAATCATATACGCAGTGTATGGCAGCCTTCTACAGCTTCAATAAACATTTTACCTCATTATTCAATAAAATAACTTTAGTTTTCAACATTGTTCTCTGGTCAATCGATATGACCGCATATGTAGGCTTTATATGTACACGTATGCAACCATTTCTGTCTGTCTATCTGTCTGTCTGTCTCTGTCTGTCTCTCTCTCTCTCTCTCTCTCTCTCTCTCTCTCTCTCTCTCTCTCTCTATCTTGTGAGTGTATGTGTGTGTGTTTGTGTGTATGTACGTGTGTGTGTGTGCGTGTTTGTGTGTGTGTTTGTTTGTTCTGTTTGTATGTTTATTCTATATGTATAGGTAAGGCCTACGTATACGATATTATATAGTTAATGACCGAGGAGACGGTTTCTCTTCGTCGACAGGCTAAGATAATAGTCGAGGTGCGAAGAGAAACCAGTCTCCGAGGTCATTAACTGTTTTAAATCATGGCATCAAAACGAAGTTCTATAATGCTAAATTTATATAGAAATTGTTACAAATGTGTCGAACTATGTTACCAATTCACGCAATCTGAAATATCCTGAAAGGCGTGT
>JAUTBQ010155986.1:0-13311 GCA_032361185.1 Lepetodrilus ovalis | reverse complement strand
AGTCAGGACTAATAGTTATTATAGATGTCAAGTGTTGGGGACTTAGTATACCAGTAAATGTAGCAACTTTGGGGTGTACAAATCAAACGTAAATATCTACTGTAAATCATAACATTTTAGCGTCATTAAACTCGTTAAATTCGTTAAAGTTTTATGCTCGTTAAAATTTTATGATTTACAGTATGTCAATCAACCGTGATAGTATGCCTTTAAAACAAAACGTAGGTATATCGTAGTCTCACATTAATCTCATGTAATCTTCAAGTTGTTCAAGTAGTTGGTGACATGTCATGTATTACGCACGTATCATTGACGTTTACTGTATGCGTTAACTGAACTGCTTTTAATCTGTACTGCACTCAGCTATATAATGATTACATCTATCTATCTAATTTAAAATATACACAACTAAACCGTCAATATACGCTTCTCTTTCATTGTAAAACCGACGATTTGACTGAGCTACAATAATATTGGAGTATGCAATTGTACAGGCTATCAATTATATTGTTATATAGGGCTATATAATACTAGTATTACCACACTATCAGTATAAAATTTATTATCAAGTAATTCTATCAAGCACAGAAATAAACGTAAACTCCAGCTAAGCTATCTTCCTTTATAGCTGTAGTTTAAACTGTATTTTATTTTTTATTGGGTTTAATTAATAAGAATTCTGCAATAATAAGAATTATAAGTTAAAGAGTTTGACTTTTATTAGCTTTCTGATCGACACGCATGAAACATATTGTGATAATGTTCAACTGAAACAGAGATGCATACATTAACGGAACGCATATATAGACTCATTTTCTGAAACGAACCCAGCGTACTAATCTCTGTTAATCTTATCTCCTTGTATTCACCCACGCGAGTCGTATTGGGTTGCGGTGCGTTCTAAACGATCTGGTCAGCGCATCCTCGCCACTCGAAGACCACCCCACCACCACATCACCACCACCTCACACCCCTCAACCGTGGTCATACCGTGCCCAAGGCTTCCTTCGCCCCTGGTAATTGATTGTAATAAAGTACGACTGTCGCTCACACGAAGGTTAGGTTTCGCTGGTCCGTCAACTTGAATAATACGGACGTCAAGGGTTAAATGATGATGAGCTCTCGGATCCAATAGCTAGGCACCTCGAGGCATTACTCATTGGACAGTATAAGGAGTAGTGCATGTGTGGCAATAAAAACAATAGTTATATTTTGTTCGTAGGTCTGTATAATCAATCGATACTAACAGTGGTTTTCTGTGGTACAAATTGCCTCGGAACCCCAGGCAATGCAAAGATCTGAGCCAATGACCCCTGAAGACATCTCTTTAAAAAACTAATGACCCGAGTTCCATTAGCGCTCTACAAATCTATACTTTATCATCATTTTATTAAGTGCTGGATATTATATATTTATATATTATTTACACTTTGGCATATCAATTTAGTTCAGTAGTTGAAATGTTCTCGCTAAAGTTATGTTGGATAGCCATGCAAACTATTTAAAACAATGATAATTAACACTTGCTTTTCACAGTTTGAATATTGATTTTATAACTTGTTGCTGCATGTTTTACTTTATTATGTTTTATAAAGGGAGCTAACTGCTGTCACGGGGACATTTGAACGCCGATTTGACTCCGCCGCGGTTCTGTGGGAACTGTGTTCGACAAGTCAACACGCCGGTCCGGTCGCGTGTTATCATTTGGTCTGAGTGTCGACTCTATCCCATAATAATGTGTGATCTTTCTGATGGTGGTATAATTGTTGACATCTTACCAGCCAGACGCGGGGAGATATAGATTTACATTAACAGGTCGGTAGCTGATCGCAAGCCTAGCTCGAGCCCGGCTACGAGTGTCGACACCTAATCTCCATCACGTCGAGAGTTTGTCTCGAGCCTCGCAGTGCTCACCCACCGCTTGAGTTTATTTACTTGTTTATTGAAACTCGACATATCGGTTTATTTACGAACACGCAGGTTGCGATCACTTTCGTATCATTATGCCTTTTATTATCTTATATAATATTATATGGTATCAGTATCACTGGTTCCTGTCAATATGTATATTAAAGTGCATTGGGGTATGGGATTACCAGGATGAAAAACACTATACCTTGGAATTAGAGCACATATATGCTTCATTACTATGTTGATAGTACGTGCTAAGTGTATCGATTATAATCAAATCATCCACATTCTTTGATTTCTTTGTAAACTTGAGTTAAACTGTGTTAGGGCTTTTCACGTCATCCTCTAAAACGCAGGCCATTATGACTACACTGATTCGACGATGTTTACACGAATTTACGCACATGTATGAAAACATCGTTTCCCCTTCAAGGCGGTGTTTATACTCGTCTTGTAAGTACTTTGTAATTGATAAATTAAGTTTCTTAAATTACATATGTATTTAAAAGGTTCACACGATATTATGTTCAAATGATAGTACCGGTATTACTAGCCCATAATATGATCTTTAACGTAAACCTATTTTGATATATTATTTGTTCTGGAAAAGGGTGTGCAAATAGCGATGCGACAGTATACTGCTATCCGTCAATAACTGGAAACACCCCAGCTGGGATTGTATACTTCGCAGTATGTTGAGAAGGTCATACTCGTACGTGCAAGGACACGTATCGCGAATTAAAGCGTTAACTTACGTCAACAATCTATGTTTATGGAAAGCACTGCATGCATTTCGTTTTCTGATTTATCTGGAGAATTAAAACATGTTCCTTAGCTATGTGGAACATGTAAAGTTTGTGTGAAGTATTGTGCTATTATCGATTTAAGCTTGGTGTTTATGCATCAATAAAATACATACAAATAGTAGAGTGTAGATACTAAGATAAGCCATTCTTTATAAATTATGAAATACGGTATAAACTTCCTAAAACGTTAACTTAAATTAGAAATGTCATACACCGTCAGTTTCAGTAAAATTGCAGACGGGAAAATCATATTTCAGCAAACCCGCATTCGTAGGACTGGATAATACCTCGTTTGCGGGAAATAGCATTGTGTACCTGATGTAGGGCCTATACTATAAACACTACATTATTATTACTATGTCGTAAGTATGATTTGCATCATATCAACAATCTTAATCAATATTCCCCCAAGTTTTCGCTTTCCTGTTGTTCAATGTAACGACCCATGCGGTCACGTGATGTCGTGCTGAGAATCTAAAAATACATAAACATTTCACAGACCGTGGGAAACGGATTGGATTATTTGCGTGATTTAGTGGCCACGAAATCGGAGTCTTTTCATCAAAAATAAAACATATTTGATCTTCGGCGGTCGCTTACATTGAGGCGAAAGAAGACTGAAGATATTGGGAAGCAGCATCACCGACGACACACTGACTGTGCAAGCTCGTGTTCACCCAGACTGCAGCGTCGTCGAGCAGGTCGACATCATGTGCACATGGCAAATATTTAATTGCATACTTCGAAATCTAATAATTTCTATTCCTTGGCGTTACATGCGCAGTACATACATGTGCATGTACACTGGATGTGTTCCGTAGTTCATGGGCGAATTTTACTGAAAGGGGTATGCGAGCTTTAATAATTATAAGAAAATACAACTTTAAGATAGTTGCACACCAGAGAAGTTCGCGGCGACAAACTCAGCGATTTTGGTTCTGAGATAGAAGATTATCATATATTTATATATATGCTTGCACTCCAAAAGCGAGATTTACAACGACAAATTTCAATAGAATCATTTTGTTGTCGCCGATATATTGGCACGGCGATAACTCGCCTCTGGTGTGATAGAACCTTTATACTTCAAATTCGTACCACTACGGAGCCGGACATCGAGGTCTATTATACGGCAGGCATTGACACTGTAATAATGCTTAGACACATTGTAAATGTTGAACATAATAAACTG
This sequence comes from Lepetodrilus ovalis, assembly GCA_032361185.1. NCBI lineage: Eukaryota > Metazoa > Mollusca > Gastropoda > Lepetellida > Lepetodrilidae > Lepetodrilus > Lepetodrilus ovalis. Next base: position 9,402 of record JAUTBQ010155986.1, on the reverse strand, counting down.
CAAGTATTATTTATTATTATATAGACAGACAGACAGAGACAGAGAGACAGAACATGCTATTAGCGTAAGCAATGCATACAAAGGTCGTCGCAAATGGGTGAAAGATTCCCGCAGCGACGTTAAACTTCATATTCACTCACTCAGCATACAAAGGTATACCTATTATGACGAGGATGAATATATTATTATTCATTTCTAAGACGGACTTCACAGATATAATTCGAACTAATCGTTGTATTAACTTTGGTTTCCTAGTAGACACGAAGAACATACGTTTATAGACAGTTATAAATATCCATTGGCCTGCATGGCATAGTCCGCCATTAGTAAACCCTAGTGTAGATTGCATCCTCAAAACACCGGCCATAATGACCACTTAACTTTATTTGATGAAGGTTAAGTGTAGTCAAAATTAATGATCGTTATTTTGAGGATGAGTATACTTGTATATACACGTAGACCCTATATATATAGTTTATATAATTATACAATATTTCACTAAATGATCCATTAGCAGCATGGACATTCTGTCGGTTTATCCCTCAATATCTGCATCACCTTATACCCTGTAAATGAATATAAATTTATATAAATATGAGTCTCTTGTGGCGGCAGCATGTTACAAATAGTAACAATATGTAAACCGTATGCTGATACTGTATATACAGGTGCGTATGTATTGATAGAATTCGTACAAATATTAACAATATGTAAACCGTATGCTGATATATACAGGTGCTTATGTATTGATAGAATTCGTACACGTTACATCTTCCTGTGAATGGTATATGATCCGTATTCTTCCGTGAGTCTCCTAAGTTATGGTACTAGTAATTGGGGTACATACAAACAAGCAATGAGACTATATGTATATAGTATTTTTATAGAATAGAGAGCTTAAAGCATTATGTACTATTTTCCATTTTCGAAATGATATCAGGTCTTGAGAACTTGGCGATTTCCGCCGTTTCCTCTTATTATATCAACGATATCACAACATGGTTTTTTTGCGGGTGCACTTCCACTATTATACTAGTATACAATATAGTGGAAGTGCACCCACAAAAAAACCATGTCACGGACGGTGCAGAATAAGAAATAATACGATAATAGAATTTGTGTTATACTGAAAAATGAGCATGTACACTATTTAAATATAAAACCAATTGGTGTACATGTATATAATAAGCATGCGTTATTGTACTTGTCCTACAATAAAACGGATACAGGTCTACGCAGGATGTCGAAGTAACATTTTAATATATCAAAAATATGTTTTAATAATAACAAATGCAATACATAATCACTCACACTCGCATAAGGTACACTAGCCGTTTCATATTAAGAAATAGCGACGAAACTCGGATGGGATTACAAAAATTCGTTTTTCAAGACCGGCGTTATTCCCTGATTTGATTTCAACATACATTGTATTTTTTTATGACGATAACTTGAAATAAAAAGGATTAGACAAAACAGAAAAATAAAATATTTACGAGATAAATTATTACAAATAAGTAGAACAGCAACCTTGATAACATCAGGAAGCATACTATTTCAGCACGAGTTTCCTGTAATTATTGGTAACTTGCATTAGTTTTACGAAACTACAAACACACTGTGAATAGTTTCCTTCAGATCCAATAATACGGAAGGCAATCTAAAGTACACCCTGATACCAAATACATAATAAATTACAAACATGTAACTATAATTCAAAATATTTTTTATAGTTATATTTGAAAGTGCCATAAGAAATAAAAAAATATATTAAACTTATAGCTAGAGGTAACGGAAAGTGACATTGTAACTAGCTGAAGCCGTATATGGTTAGCCATCTACAGACGTGTGTATTATAGTCTCACCTGCGTATGTAGACCAATAGCATACATGTACACACGTGAAATTCGCCAAGGTAAATTGACCGGCTACTTTTTTTAATTTAAGGAATAGACAGAAGAACGAGATTTAGCATAACATTCCATATTACTATGCAATGTAATAGTCAATTTCATTGTCAATTTTAGTAAGACTTATAGTTGCAAAACGAACCAATGGGATATTTTGCGTATTTCATATGGAAGCCACAACAATAGCAAAGAGCCGGAACTCGATATATATTAAAATAGTATCATGATCAAGGGATCGAAACAATGGTAAATAGCTGAACACTCAATGCAATAACATGCACTAGAAAATAAAACACTGTATATTAACCATCTTGTACATATTTCTACGAATAAAACGAATTGAATGGAAAATAACAGTAATATCAATCTTTCTTCGTTTCTCACAAGTGTATTTATAACCACGTATACATATCCAAAGAGGTAAATTTCCAGAACGAAACCTTGTTAAGCCACATAAATTGAGCTATTCTTCAGAGGTTTTGACAACGCACTTCTTGTTCCAAACGCGTGAACAAATTGGTAAATGCCATGAATTCCATCGACAATTATAATCCGAATTAATTCACTTCCTTGAATCGGATGCTCTTTGACTGGATCTGATCGGATGTTAAGGAACAATCAAGTTAGTATGAGATTTCTCTCTTTCCATATTTGATACATTGTAGACTAAGTACGGTTCCAAAATCTGTTTATAGGTGCTACTTCAAAGGATGTGTGAACGATGACTGAACCTGGACTAAGTATAGCGGGTATTTTTATATGCCTCGACATGCAGTATTAAAAGTAGCATCCTTCAATTAAGGGGATACGGTGTATGCATGTGTGTACAAATCACGTTTGCGCTACGTCGTTCATACGCCGGCAGTTGTCGACAATCGGAAAAGACAAGTTGGACGTCCGTCAGTCGAGTGACCGTCACCGCTGCGTCATGTTGAGACCCGATGCATTCCGTGTGCAGTCCCCGATGTTGCTGTATTCCCACGGACACACACGTGACGGCCGCGCGCTTAGAACACGGCCCGATCACCTGCATGCCCCGAACATGAATAACGTATTTATTTCAGCTGACATCGTAGCAAAACAACGCATGTTTTCAATGGAAACTTTATCAAACTCGCTACCAAATTTCTTGAAAATATATGACATAGATGTATGCATTAACCTTTACGATGATGTGTATTTTAGATTAAAAGTCGTACATTTTATGATATATGAAAACAACGTTTCACGCATGGTCAGCTGTCAGTTGCGCTAGGCGCGATGAAAACGCTCGTTCGGGGTCGATTCCCTGGCGTGGTTTACACGGGTGCCAGCCAATCAAAAGACCAATACGGACTACGGCTCTGCAACCGTTCTATAGTAAACCGCCGCCCGCCTGTCAATCATCGAGCGCCGGCCAGGGGGGAGGTGTGAGCGAGGGTCACGGGCCGTGTTTTATTGAAGCGGCGGTGGAAAGGGATGACAGTTGAAAACGAACGTCGTTCAAGGAAAGACTTACATCCGCTCTCCACTAGTTTGTTGAATTGTAACTTCCGTGCCTCGCGATGAAGCGCAGCCTCAGTGATAGTGAAAGCGACGATGGATTCGATGACCGCCTTAAGGCAGGGTGGGTGCATGCATGTGCTTGTCATTAGTGCATTGTGGATTTTACACGTGCTTCCTACACGCGCATGGGCACATGCCGAGCAGTGGTCAGGCGTGTGTGTGCCCCGACTTTAAGTAAGTACTGCCCAATGCTAACATTGCTTTATTTTTATTTTCCAGATCCCCTTCCCAGAGCTGTGGGGGAGTATCGGATAGAAAGAAAAGACGCGGGGTACGTTTGTTTCTTACTTTTATTCTTTCTTTTTTACTTCAGTATAGGTCTATTTCCTCATTCCATACTTAGATTTAAAATATTTATGCGGTCATTATTCTATCATTGCATCTACGCGAAATACATTCCGTATTACACTGACAGTGTCAATGTCATGTCATGTTGATGACTCAAAGACGTGATGACTAATTCCTCGGTGCCATCTTCCTGCCACAGACAATGCATATGTTGAACCTGGGAATACCTGGGACAATGAGTCTGGCTATTTTGTCTTTCTTCTGCCATTCATGCAATTCCTTCTTTGATATTCACAGATCATTGAAAAACGTCGCAGAGATCGGATTAATAACAGTTTAACAGAACTTCGAAGACTGGTCCCTTCTGCGTTTGAGAAACAGGTATGTGTTTTTTTCTTATTATTTTGTTTAAACCATTGTTATCATACTTTGTTTCTTCTCAATGGAACGACTCCATAACTGCATGTGCCTTATTTGTTATAACGCATTCAGTACTTAGGTTTCTCATCTAAAATATCTTACTTTACATTAATATCATCCGAAATTTTCGTTTAGTTTTAATGTTAACATAGTGTTGTTATAATGAATGTTCGTGGTAATCGGATGCCAATAGCTAGTATATTGACATCCTGTAAGACAACACTCTCGAGGGGCCAATTAATTTCCAATCTACATCCCTGTATATCTCATTTTGCGCAATACCGGATGTCTTAATAGTAATACCGGTGAGATAAAACGCGCGATAACTAGCCCTTTTGCAAATGTCGAAAAGTCTTCTGTCGACATAACTTAGAAGTAAGGACAAACATAATCTTAATGTCCTTTGTAATGTGGATACATTAGTAAATTGTCTTCAGATAAGAACTAGATTGATAATATAAAAGAAGTTCAACAGACACGTGTTCCGATGCTTTAGTTCTAATTTACAACAATAAAATAGGGTAAGATTATCTTGTTTGTTTTAAAATACTATTATACCGGTACTTGTTTCTACGTAACTGGCATCTGAAATTGGGTACAAACACTAAGTGCATTGCAGAAGATTTATGTTTCACGCTCAAATGACTAATAATACGGCTACGATATATCCGATTGCCTCCCTTGGCATTATTCACTCTCAGGGATATCGATACTTGATGATAATTCCGTTTTACCGAAGTGGCCTAAATCAGCATATCTCGACTTTCCGCAAATTGACATAATGTTTGGTATTTTCATATAAACATTCCAGATTCCTAAATAATCATATTTCCATAAATATCTAGAGGAAAACAGACTTAACTTCACTTGTAAAGTTTCTTAGTATTTTCACATGGGTTTCAATTCGAAATCAATAAAAATTCAAAGTTTAGACGAAAAAGCATTGATTTGCGTGCATTGTAAACAAGCTTTTCGCCTTCTGTGCATATACGTTTAGAGCCCAACGCAAATAACGACGGTGCAAAAGCATTCAGTCAGTCAAATGCACACGGAATAAACACGACGAGCTATCCGTGTTAACAACCTGCTCCCACGACCTCCTGTCTGATCGTCCCACGAACTACCAATACTTGTTTTCAAATAGATGTGCACCTCGGAGATAAAAACATGCGTGTGAAACACTGTCCCGAAGACACACAATAGCACGAATCAATTACACCGTCGTTCTATCGACACCTCTGCTTTCGCAGAAGGTAATTTGCATTCCATAATAATATAGTTTACCTTCAGCGGTTTCCATTTACCTTATGCGATCATTGACACTTATAATACCATGTTCGGTAGCGTGCTAATACAAATGTGGGTTAATTCTTTAATTATAACGTACACCAAGTCATCATGCAATTAAATAATTCGGTCTGTTGTTGAGATAAATTATTGCGGGTTTTTTCTTTGTTCATTATTACTTCTTTAAAAAATAAAAATAAATCTTTAATATAATACAACAACAGTAATGATTATGTGTATATATTCTGACAAATAATAATTATCCCATCAACTCGTTGTTCTGGGGGAAACCCGAAATGGTTCTCAAGCATTCATACACATGGCTTATTGTGTAACGCTCGAATTATCTTCTGTATGAAGTTATTATCTCACAGAGGGGTTACCGTATACGATAACTGTTGTACATTGTTTAATTGTATATTTTTTTCACTAGATCCTACTCTGCAGAAACTCGCTGTTCCGATTGTAATTTACTGTTCATTATGGACTGCTTTGACAATAGCCTACATGTAAAACAGTTTAGGCCTACATTGTGAACATTTTAATAGTTCCCTTTCCTAATTAAATTACACATTATATTTCTAAAATTTCAACAATGAACTTTAAGATTTCATTGACACATTCTGACAAGTCTTTGTCTCGGCATTCTCGTCAAGCTGCCAGGATTTGATCAATATCAGTATCAGATTTTGCGGTGTCAAAATAGAAAAAATGTGAAAGTTAATCGTCCAGTTCCACGAGCATGCATGTTTGTTGGCAATGCCAGTGCATAATGCCTTTGTGAGTGCAGATATGTCATGGGGAGACAGAAAGCTGTAGCTAATGTGTTCGAATCTTCTTCTACCTTCAGGGCTCAGCCAAACTTGAGAAGGCGGAGATACTGCAGATGACAGTGGATCATCTCAAGCTACTACATCAGAAAGGTATGGGAAAAACAAATGCTGTCCGTGCTATCTGCAGGTGATCTGTTTGTCCAGCGATCAACTGTCGTTTGTTTTGGCGCTGGGTCAAACACAACAGCGGCAGTCGGAGTTTAGCGACGAGTGCTTTCTGTATTTACACCATTATCAAACGAGCAAAAGCTGTCGTCTGCGAGAATCTGTTGATTTGGCGGGAAAATGCACCTGACGCAAATCGCCCCGTGTTTGGAATGCAGACGATATGCAGCAATACTAACCGCCATTTTAATGATTCCCTGGTCTGCTTGATCAGTGGGCGAGGGGCTTGCATGTAGCATGCTAGAAATTGCTCTCGTTTCAGAATTAAAGTTGTAAATGACTGATAAATATAGTATCCTTACTAGGGGCTGATGTAGCTTACAATAATGGGTTGACGTCAGTATAATGAAATAATTAAGGACTTAATTTCACGATCCTTTATTTACACAGACTACTCTTGCCGACGTAAATAGAAATACGGTATATAACGACTGCATCTAAAACAAAACCCATTAATAGCGTGGCATTGGTTAAACACATCTCGAAATACACTAATACTATTAGGAATCCCAAAGTGTGGAAATAATACTGTCAGTATTTGAAATTATTATGTGTAAAAGACTAAATTCAGCTCATTCGTTTGTGACATATAGCCTAGAGAAACGGCTAATATAATTATGTGATACAAGCTCCTGTAATACAACAACTATTATATTGTTTCAGGCGTCAACAGCTACAACTTCGACCCTCATGCAGTCGCAATGGATTACCGCAGTGTTGGCTTCCGGGAATGCGCAGCGGAAGTTGCGCGTTACATGGTGGCCGTCGAGGGCATGGACCTGCAGGACCCTCTTCGTCTGCGCATGTTGAGTCACCTCCAGTGCTACTCGGCCCAGCGAGAGGCGGCAGCCAAGGCTTCTCTTCAAAACTCTTCCTGGAGTTCCATGACACCACACTCCGGCTACAACTCCCAGTACGGCAGCGCTTCCATGACGGCCATGAGCGGAATGATTACGTCACAGCACGTGGGACAGGCGGAGCACGTGGCAACCATGACTGGACATTCAGGCCACACCGGCGTGTCTTCTGCAGTCTCCTTCAGCGAGGCGCGGCTCAGCCAGTCGGAAAGTGTGCCATCCATTCACGGACATATGAGAATCCCGACCGGAAGTGTTGGAGGACAAGTGCATTCAATGAATTCTTCCACGGCCCCGGTGTCGCAGATCTCTCCCCCGCTACTGTCGTCACTGCCTCAGCTCCATAACCAGTATCCCGTGTCGCTCAACGTCAACTCAGTGTCTTCCATGATGTCGCCTAACTCCGGACCGACTTACAATCTCGCGTCCAACCAGCACCACCCCCACGCCGTCAAACCATACCGCCCCTGGGGCACAGAACTTGCCTATTGAAACCAAAGTGCTACTTATATTGCCACGGGCAAATGCAATATTAATATATTTATATGTATACTTTGTACAATATATTTTTACACGGTTTAATTAATTATATATTTCACAGACGCCAACCTATGCAAATCAATGGATTTTACAACGGTGAATCAAACGCCGCTCAGAATGTGCCTATACCCGAACTTTGTGAACGACTTTTGTGTTCTTTGGATATGATGACATTATGTGGAGCAAATATATATTACCGGTAGTAGCCTTCTTCTATGTATACACAATTGGAACATATCTGCCAACGAAGACTCTCGTACCAAGAATCATTATATGCAACAGATAACCCCGATGGACACCTATGCAAATGCGACAATGCTATTTTAAATATGAGATGCTATTTACATTCTATTTATTTTCTAACCCTGAAGTGCTTTTTATTTTTGAATATTTGTGTGCATATTGATATATTTGCTCAGACTTGATACCGATAGCAGTCTTCCAGAGTGCTCTGTGAACTATAGAACGCGTAACTTAAGTGGGGCAACGTTCTCCATAATTACTGAATCGTTGTCTCCGATGCAATAAAGTTGGTTGTTACAAAACAGACATATTGGTTCGTATCGTTCATTAATACTTCATGTGCAAATTGCTACCCTGTCAGTAATGTAATGTTCTGTGATTGCAACACAAGGCAGTGGAATGGATATTGCAATATACCTTTCAGGAGATTATAAGCACATTCGTGATGCCAAAAGTTGTAGAACGTCGATCTTCATATTACATCGACCATGGTTTCTTTTTGTTTTCTTTTAAGTTTGGCTTTAGAGCCGCTTTCAAGAATATATCGGTTTGTCGGTTTAGGGCAGGAGGAAACCCGCAACATAACATCTACATCGACCTTTCAAGTGCCAAAGCTCTAGACCTATTGTTCCTACACATCTGCAATACATTACATGTACTGTAGTTAGTCTCCGAAAATACTGGATGATAGCGTTATATATTATTGTAATAATAAGAGTCGTATGGATTATTATATAATATAATCATGCTTACGACTCTATTATTAAAATTAGAACGGAAAGGAGGAATGAGTTATATTCTGGCCAACGGATAAACCAAAAATAAATGTCCAACATTATTATTAATGGAAGGTAAAGTTACACTCTACAAAGTAAATGAAGGCTTCATAACTATTTTATGGTGAAGCTTCCACATTAACTGTAAAATAATAAAAGAAAATCCTTCTCAAAGTTCTTGAAGATAACGTGGAGGATGTAAACATTATTTTTTGAAAAATTCTCTTTGGTAAACTACTTGTAATACAAAGTTAAATTATTGTCAAAAAGTGTACTGGATCATAATTAATTAGTGCCGAGTATATTATAAGGAGCTACATACTGGATACATTGGGAGTGGTCTTGATATTTAGTTGTCTGTTGTTCAATCCTATCCTAGATACTAGTAATCTTAAACTGGGAAAACACCATATTGTTTTAAATAGTTTTGTCAGTATATTTCATATCATCCTCTAATATAAAACACAAACAGTCTCCCTGCATAAACGGACACACACACACACACACACACACACACACACACACACACACGTATGCC
>JAUTBQ010155975.1:0-13311 GCA_032361185.1 Lepetodrilus ovalis | reverse complement strand
GAAAGCATCGTTGGACCTTATGAACTGCATGACTTCTTCTTGTACCACTTTATAAAATATGGAGCCAGACCTAAAAAGATTCTGTTTCTCGCCAACCATGCCTTTGAGAAGTATGATGAGGCAACTATTAAAAAATGGCTAAAAAAGTTTATTTGGCGATTTTTTACCCAACAGTTCAAACGCTCTTGTATGCCCGATGGGCCAAAGGTAGGTAGCATCAACCTCAGCCCAAGGGCTGATTGGAGAATGCCAAGCGACACCGATATGACAATATGGCTAGAGGAGTTAGAGCAGTAAAACAGCTATAGAACTTCTTTTAGCTAAAGTAGTAAAAAGGGATTTATTATGGACTACAACGAAATACACCATCGCATAAAAAACAACCTCAATATGATAGCCTCTATTTTGGGGCTACAGATACTCAATTTAGAAAATAAAAACCCTCAGGATGTCAAAGAAATTCTCATTAACAGTAAACTACGCATCGAGGTGGTAGCGATGATTCATGAATCACTTTACCAGTACAACAACGGGGAAGATATAGACTTTAAAGAGTACACTAAAAAGCTAACAGAGCTTATTTTAAACACCTATAACCAAAATGTCTTGGTTAAAATCAATACAGAAGTAGAAATTTTACATGAAGATACCATGCTAAGACTGGGTATTATCATCAATGAACTCTTAACCAACTCCATCAAACACTCTTTTAGCAAAACCGAACAGAAAAAATGTATTAAGATAGGGTTGATAAAGAAATCTGAAGAGTATATTTTTACCTACCGAAACCCTTATAACATTGAAGCCAATTTAGAAAAAATTTTACACAGCGATACACTGGGCATAAAACTAATTAATTTAACCGTTAAGCAGATGAAGGGAAATTTAAAAGTTGAACAGAAGAAGGGTTTGAAGTTTACCATTAAATTTAAACAGTAAACTTCATTTTTTACACTTTATCTTTTAGCTATAAACAACGCTACGATAAGGCTTCCACGCATCATAATTTAGTGATGGATTATTTTGAAATCGTCTCACATAATAGTGCATAACTATCTGTGCCTGTTGCTCACGATTGAAAGACTCAAACACCTCTTTCATACTTAAGTTTGGATGGGTTGTTATCATCTCATTGAGTCTGTTTTCTGCACCATCTCCGTTATCTCTATCGGTATAGCCATAATTATAACCCTCATTGTCTTGTGCATGTATCGCTTCTGCCATGTAAAATGCTCCACTATCTTGATACTGCCAAACATGACATAGTTCATGAATCATGGTTGGATTATCTAAGGGTTTTTTAGTATCAAAATTAACCAAGTTATTGGTAACAAATGCCCGAGAGCCATGAACTGCTCGTAAAATATCGTTAGAGAAACTCTCTTCTGAAAAGTAGATATTGGCATAATCTAAGCTCGATCCATAAACTTTCCGTGCCTCCATTATCTCTCTTACACTCATCTGTCGATAGGAAGCCAGAGTATTTAATAAAATTGCAGCAACCGTACCAACTGCCCCTGCTGAAATTTTGGCAACAGCTCCAAGTATATCTTTAGCTGGTTTTTTCATTCTGTGAAGTGTCAAAGTCACCTCTTCAACATACCTATCACCTGCATCCAGTATCACACTATAGATATCACGTAATGATTTACCCAGCTCTTCAACAGCTTTAATAATATTATCCAATATATCTTCTGGATTTTTTATGCTTTCAATAAGTAAATCACCTAAAGTTACGCCATACTCTAAAGTCTCCTTAACAACCTCTACTAGAACTTTATATGTAACCCCTACCAAATTTATAACCAGATGTCCCAGCTCATATCCAACATCTAAAATACCTTTTATAAAATCTCTTACTCCTGGTATATAATCTTTCTCTAGATAGTGAAGCACATAACTCACTGAGTTACCTATTTTTACAGTTGCCTTTCCTATGAGGTGGTAAACATACTTTGCACCCTGTTTCATCAAGGTAGTAGCATGGGCATAAAAATCAACCAGATTCTCCTCTACACTCTCCCATGCGATTAAGATGGTTTCTACCATCTCTGCACCTCTTTTAAATGCCCAATCAACAGCATCGGTCAGCTTTCCTTTGGCATAACGAACAGCTAAAAGAGTCTCGTGCCAAAGTTTAGAGAGACCATTTTCAGTTTGTGTCAAGACCCAATCTAACACCTCACCTACTCTTCCTGTATGTTTAATAATCCCATTAATAACCCGTCTAAAAAGTAGATAACCTCGACCTGCTAGCATCGCTAACACTTCTCCAATCCAGAGACCTGCATGGAGTAGTTTTTTTACGAGATTGGCAACGGTATGGTAGGTAGAGTTTAAAACTTCAGAAGCAAACTTAGCCAATGCCCCCGTAATTTTTCCAATAACTTTTATGGCATTTCTAAGAAAAGTAACACCTACTTCTAAAGCATCAGAGACAAGTGATACTACTCTTTTACCTATCCCTATAAAATATTTAAATACTCTATGGATAATATTTAATCCTCCTGATACAATATCAGAAAAAATATCTACAATTTTCTTTCCAGCTTTGATGAGGTTTTCAAGTGCTAAATTAAGGAAATTTCTCCCTTTATTGATTCCCCACTTAATTATGTTTGTAACATTTTTACCCAATCGGACCAAAAGACTTATCATCAGTTTAGCACCATTATAGAGACGTTTCATCGCTTCATTAAGTAGCTCAGCAACAGTTTTTCTTATAGATAACAGTGCTTTAACCACATCAACCATTATGTTGGATGCTACACGATAGACAGAGTAAAGAATATCACCTATACTTTTTCTCAATTTTAGAATATGACGTAAAAGAGTACCTACAATTTGAGAAGCAGAACGCAGTACCGATTTCAAAATATTACCAATGCTTTTTCCTATATCAAATAGGGTTTGTAATACACGACCCATAATTGTTGATGCTGTTTTTAAAACAGACTTAACAATATCGGCAATACTTTTTCCTATATCAAGTAAGGCATGAAGTACTTTAGATAGCTGCCTAGATATAGAGCCTATGGTCTCTTTAAGAACCTCTGCAATGCTTTTACCCACGTTAAGAATAGCCCCTACAAATTTCTTAATTGCTGAAAAACCCTTCTCCAACGCTGCTTTGAGAATATCTCCTATACTGCTACCTGCTTCTATGAGAGAGACAACAAAGTCACCTATCTTTTCTACGGACCACTTCAGCACACTTCCTACAGCATCAACCAAAGATTTACCTGCTTTAGCAAGAGCATCACCAATGGTTGAAACAGCATCCGATACGGCACTACCAAGACTGACTACTTTCTTTTTAACCCATCCCCATATACTTCTCGTTGCTAGAGACTCTCCACGCTGAAGTCTTTTTAAGACATCACCTGCCATAGATAGCCACGCACTAATCGCTTGGGTATCTCCTCCTGAGTTAAGATAATCTTTTATAAAAGCTCGTGCATCTCTCTTGTTCATTGTTGAGATTTGATGAATAAGGTAGATATCACCTTCAGCTCCTTTATCTTTTCGTATCACTTTGGCTATTATTTTTCGCTCTTTTGAACCAGAATTTTTAGCCCATGAGATAAGATGTTCAGACTCTTTTTCAAAAGAAGAGAGTGAATCAGTTGACTGAAGCATACCACGTGCTAAACGATAAGCCTTTGTCTCAGAGAGTCCAATAGCATAACTCATGGCATAAGAAATTTGATGCTCTTTAATACCTAGGTCTCTCACTTGAACGCCTACCTCTTTAATAGATGAGTAGTTTATACCTTGAATATGTTCTTGTAATTTTGACATCTTATATCCTTTATTATTTTTTTAATGATACATCAGAAGAGTTCTATAAGTGTTTCATTTTTAGAAGAGAAAAAGAAACAGTTACGAAACTTTTAAACCCTATAATTTGAGCTGTAATACGTTTAATTAGTAGTAAAGGATAGACATGAAAATCTCATTAAGTTTAACACACAACTGTAACTTACGATGTAAATACTGTTACGCTGGTGAAAAATTCCATAAGACCATGACCTTAGAAACAGCTAAGAAAATAGTCGATTTTAGCCATACCATTACACCTCGTCATGAGACCATAGATTTTAGTTTCTTTGGTGGTGAACCACTTTTATGTTTTTCTCTCATCAAAGAGATTATTGGCTATATAGACTCTAAAGGTTTTCAAAACCCAATACGCTACAACATCACAAGCAATGGAACACTTCTCAATGACGAAATCATTGACTATATTGTTGAACACGATATAAAAATTGCCATTAGTATTGATGGAGACAAAGAGATTCATGATAAGAACAGGGTTAACATTGATGGAGAAGGCACACTAGATTTGGTTCTTGAAAATATTCAAAAACTCTCATCTCGTGTAGAGTTCTATCAAGTCAATGCTGTCTATGGTTCAGACACCATAGATAGACTTGATGAAACCTTTGAGTTCTTTATAAAACAAGGAATAAACAACATTCACTTAAACCCCAATATTACTGAGAAATGGGAGATATCTAGCTTTCCTAAGATTACCCATGCCTATGAACGTATTGCAAAGAGGTACATTGAACTCTACCAAGAGAACCAAGAGGTCGCGTTAAACCTAATCGATAACAAGTTGATACTATTTCTTAAAGGAGGTTATGAGGAAGCAGACAAATGTAGTATGGGTAAAAATGAATTTGGATTCGCTCCAAGTGGTAATGTCTACCCTTGTGAACGATTGGTTGGAGATGATACAGATGAAGAGATGCGTATGGGAAATATCCATGAGGGTATCAACCCTATGAAACGTTGTAGCATCGCTCAAAAAACAGGAAATAGCAACAAAGAGTGTGCAACGTGTCCTGTTCAAAACTACTGCATGAACTGGTGTGGATGTACCAACTATAACATGACAGGGCACTCTGATAAAGTTGCTGCCATGCTCTGCTATAGTGAACAGGTTGCCATATCGGTAGCAAAAAAAGTTTTTAAGGCATTAAAAGAGAACGATACTCTACTGAATCATTTTCTAAACTATGCCAATCCTAACAATAAAAAAAGTCTAAACAAGGAGATTAATTATGCCAAATAGTAATAGCGAACTTAAGTATGACCATTTTGAAGTAGATAGAAAACTGGTCTTTGGACCCGTTCAAATTATGGGAGGGTGGCCAATTCCCTATTTACGTATCAGAAATCTAAAAGATATACTTAAAGATACACCTCGTCTTGTAATAGAGGGTAACTTTAGAGATCTACGCAATGTCAAAAAGAGTATTAACATCAATGACATGATCAATGGAGGAATGAAAATTCCACATTTACACATTGATAATGAGATTTTTCTTTTAGAAAAACCCGTATTAAAAAAATATCTCTATGCCATCGCTGATGAGATCGATAACATTAAAGATTTTAGTGAACTACATCATATCAAATAAATCATGGGTATTAGACTATTTTATAACCCAAACCATTGATATTTTGAATCATCTCATAATCAACCAATTGACGTACCCTATGAATCAAAGATCGTAAGGTACGGTCATTCTTCAATTCACCCCAAATAAAATTACAAATCTGTTCATTGGAGACAGATACATTTCTGTTTTTTGCTAAAATTTCTATAAGCTTTAATGACTTCTTACCCAAAGAAACTTCCCTATTGCCACAGAACAAACGATGCAACTTTATATTAAAACTGTAGCCCTTTTTAAGAGAAATTATCTCCATATCATCAGGTTCGAGTATGGGTATCTCTTCATGAGAAAAAATAAGCTTTATGGTTGCCAATATTTCGCTCTCGCGATAAGGTTTTAATAGATAAGCCGTTACATCTGCCTCAACAGCATACTCTACCATCTCATCTTCACTGTAAGCTGTTAGACAGATAAACTTTATATCTTTATTCTGCTGATGAATTTGAACAGCTGCCTCGCAACCACTAATTTTTCCATCAAGCATGATATCCATTAAAATCAAATCTGGTCTCTCTACTTTAGCTTGTAAAATAGCCTCTTCACCACTACTTGCTATACAAACCACATGATAATGCTCTCTCACTAAAAGCTCTTTAAGATACTCAGCAGAAATCAGTTCATCTTCAACGATTAGAATTTTTCTTTTTCTATCCATAACAATTCCCCCTATTTCTCTATGTAAATAGTAGCATTTAGGGAGTTAGATAGATGTTAAAATTAAGAAAATCTTTAAAAATTTTCAAATTAGACTCTAAAATTTTGAAACACCAACAAGTAACTCATTATAATCAGAAGCAATCACTACATCATCTAATCCATCATTATCCATATCAGTTACAAAAATATGATTGCTATTTAAATCATATGTATCATTAACAAACATACTTCTTGGGTATTTAGTATATACACCATTATCATTTAGATATGCTGTCATATTTTGATTTTTATATATCAATATATCTTTTTGACCATCACCATTGATATCAGCAATTTTTAATACTTCATAGTCACTTTCAACTTTAATATTCAATCGAACAGGATCATTAAGAATGCCACTACTTCCTTTTGAATAGCTAACATAAATATCGTTCTGAATATCTTCAAATCTATTCATATTCAGAGCAGCATAACTCAAACCAACACCAAAAATAATATCATCATACCCATCTCCATTAAAATCATTAATAACAATTGCGTTATATCCAATATATTTATTATTTATTTTTGTACTTATCTCATAATTTTTTTTCCCCGTACTACTATTTAAATATATTTGTAATTTTGCTCCATTTTTATTACTAATGACAAGAACATCTTCTTTTTTATCACCATTAAAATCACCCCATTTCATCTGACTATCAAAAGTAAATTTAGCTGTATCAATGGTACTATTTAAACTAAAACCTTCATTATTTTGTTTTAAAAAGTCCATCGTTAATTTACCTTCTTGTGTTCCCGATTCATTGGTTAAAGCTACAAAATCTAATTTACCATCATTATTAAAATCTGTAGAGATAAGAGAGGAGATTGAGTTCCCCAATACCTGAGTAAAAGATTCAATAAATGTACCTGCATGGGTCTGTTTATAAAGAACTATCCCACTATGGTATCTATCTTCACGATAACTCATAGATATATCTATCAAACCATCTCCATCTATATCATTGAGGATTAATGATGCTTTATTCGTGAAATCAGTACTTCGTACTGAAAATACCTTTGGAGCCATAAAGTTATGATTTACATCTTGGTAAAATATCTCTACTCTTCTAAGTTTTTCACCCCTTTCTATATCATCATTCTCTATCATTACCACCATGTCTTTTAAACCATCCCCATTCATATCGGCTATGGAGACAACTTTCACATCAGCAAACAGTTTTTCTCTAAATTGGCTATAGGTGTAAATATCTGTTTTAAAAATATCTGTTCGAACATCTAGCCAAACATCATCACTATACTTATAACCATTCTTTTCTTCTATCTCCACAGTAAAAGAGATTATCCCATAATCAGATAAAGATACAGTTGGATGCTCTAACCTATCTGTCCCAGCTAGAATCTCTCCCTTACCTCTATAATAGTCAGAAATACTCCATTTTAAATCTACACTATCACCATCTGCATCATAAATATCAAAACTATTTAAAGGAAACTCTAAAGTATCTGTTTGAATAATGGAAGCATCATTATAAGGATCATTATGATTTTTAATTATCGTTATAATGGGTTCACTGTTCTGAACCTCATATCTTTCAATAACTTTAACGCTACAAGCATCATTATTATAAAGACCAAAAACAACTTTGACTTTGTCACCCTTTTTAAAATATTTTCTAGAGAGCTTCGTATTATTAGTATTGTTTCTCTTATTTCCATTAACATACCATTTGGTACGCTCATGAGTAAAAGTACTATTATTTGTCTCATGTGTAACAGTTAAATTAGTATCAGTTATTATATTTTTTAGTTCTATGTTAGCATACATAATTGTAGGAAAGGGGGAAGAGGCAACACGACTTTTTTTATAATAGAGTTTTTTTTCTACTTTACCTCTTAAAAGTATCTCTTTATCTGAATATTTCACTACTGTTTTAAGGTGGCTAGCATCAAGCATTTCATATCCACTACTCGTTAAAGAAAAATCTATATATCCTTCACTGGCTATATATATTCTAGCTTTTTTAAGTAAAAATCCATTATAGTCAAAATCAACAATCTCAGTATCAAGTTTATCCTTTTTACTTTTAAATCGATACTCTTTTATGATGATGGATTCTCTCTCTCGCTTTGTATCAACACTTGAATGGGTACGAATAAAAAGGGAAACTTCATCATCAAACTTCTCTATCTTTAGATTGTATGTAGCATTAATTTTAACCACTTCTGTAGCCCTATCAACCGCAACAATATCTAACCTTACTGTACCACTCCAAACCTCTTCACTATCTTGAATTTGAAAATTATCATAAGCATAGGTAACTGTACCTAAACCTGTTCTATTGCTAATGTTTTTATTGACAATCCTTCCATCAACAACAGTATCAAGTAACTCCTTATCATTAAGTTCATTGTCATCAAAAAGATAGTGTAAAGATTGAACTATTTTTTTATAGTTTTCAGAAGTAAGCTCTGCAGCTGTTTTTTTCCCTTCATATACTCCTAACTTTATACCTGTACCACTCTCTATAGAGGTGGAACCTCCACCTCCTCCACAAGCAGAGAAGAGAAAAATAACGAGAAACATCAAACTTTTTAAATTTATAAACATAATAACCCTTTTTAATATTAAAGCTGTTAAAATATATTATATTAAGATATACATTAATAAGTTAAATGTTTTTTAAAGAAACTCTAGTTATAGACTAAACTGAGAAGTAATTACTTCTTTACAAAATGCTGATAATCTTTAATGGTATTCCAATCTCCACCCCACTTCCAACCATGATTAATAAATGCTTCTGTAGCTGGGTCATTTTTTAACAACAATGCTCTGTCTTGAAAATCATTAATATTATGATGTACTCTTTTTCTGTATTTTTTAGAAGCTTTATGAGAGATGTGACCCTTTTTAGAGATATAAGGGTTCTCAATAGGGTTAATGTCTATCGCTTTACCATAAGAGTGTTTTGACCACTTCTTTTTATTTCCAGTGGTTGCTCGACAGTTAAAAGCAGAGGTATTACCCGCCTCTATAGACTCCCAGTCATTACCATTAAAGTCACTTACCAGTTTCATCTGATTGATGGCATAGTTCATGTTGTAAAGCTCTTCAAAAATCTCTACTGTCTCATCAGCTACATCTTTATGGACAATAATTTCACCTGTAACGGTGTTACCATAAAAATCCAAATGGCTTACTTCAAGATAACGCAGACCAGAGAGAGAAACAGGGCAACCTTTTCGCCATGAATTACCTTTTATCATACGTTTCTTGACTTCTGGAGTAATCGTTGAAATCGAAGAGTTAAATTGTGCAAAAAGCGAAGTACTTAAGAGGGTAGTTAGTAGTAAAAATTTTGGGTTAAGTATCATAATGAATCCTTTTTTTATGATTATACGTTTTAAAAAAGAGAGTATAATCATAAAACGTGTTAGATTCGTTGAGGCATCTCCTCTTTAAACGCCATTTTTTCAGCTTGTGCAAGAATCTTCATCGCACCATCATCCATCATGATTTTAGCCAAAAGGTTCCCCAGTTGAGAACAGGTATCACGTGAAGCCCCTATCTTTTTCTCTAAAATCTTAGAGCCATCAGGGTAACCAATCATCGACTGAATGGTAAGCAAGTTATCTTCAATGGTCACATTGACAGCCACAGGAGCCGAACAGCCTGCCTCTATTTTGGCAATAAAGTCACGCTCTAATGATGAACATAAAAAGGTATCTTCATCATTTAGTACCTTTACAATCTCTCGTACCTTATCATTGGCAGAGACTATCTGAATACCCAGTGCGGCTTGTCCCATAGGGGGTATCATGATATCGAGAGGTAATTTTTCACTAAAAGGAATATCTTTGAGTAAATCCAAACGACTCAAACCTATATAGGCTAAAATAATCGCATCATACTGCCCCTCAGAGAGTTTTCTAAGACGGGTGTTGACGTTACCCCTTAAATCTTTTACTTTAAGGTCAGGACGCACCGAGAGAAGTTGCATACGTCTTCTCAAACTGGTGGTTCCTACTACTGCACCTTTTGGTAAATCATGAAACGACCTATAGGTATGCGAAAGAAAGACATCAGACTGATCTTGACGCTCAGTAATGGCTGCCAACTCTAAACCCTCTGGCATGTAGGTTGGTACATCTTTAAGAGAGTGTACAGCGATGTCAGCATTGCCTGCCAACATCTCATCTTCCAACTCTTTGGTAAAATGCCCCTTACCTCCAATAAGTGCCAAAGGTTTATCTAAAACCTTATCTCCGTTTGAGGTAATTTTATTTAACTCAACCGTTATCTCAGGAAAGGCTGCCTCTATTCTATCTTTAACATGGTACGCTTGCCAAAGAGCAAGATCACTTGCTCTGGTCGCTATGATTAATTTATCCAAAAAAACTCTTTATTTTATTTATTAAGTCATCAAAGAATCCTGCAACAGAGTCCATGATGCCTTCAGTTCATTTTTTATCTTCTGTTTTGTTACTATCTGATGTTTTATTCTCACCACCAGAAATTAACTTTTTATACTTGTCCCGTGTTGGATCCCACTTACCATCAATATAAAGCGTTGGTGTTCCACTTACCATTGATTTGGTTGCCATATCTTTATCGAAAGTCAACTCTTTTTGAATCTCTTCACTATCCATCTGTTTCTCAGTTACATCAACATTGTATTTTTTCTTAATCATACCCAATACTTTGGTGGCATTCACTTCTCTAGGATCAATCTCCAAACCATACATCTCAATAATCTTGTCATTGTGACCTTTAGCTTGCTCCAAGAGCATCACACGTGAGATAATATCAGATACAGGGTGAATCCGTAAAAGAGGGAAATGGTAGTAGTAGAGTGCAAATGTCTCAGGGTTAGCCTTGACTGCCTTATAAATCTCTGGAATCTTTGTTTTACAGAAAGGACACTGAGGATCAGAGAAAATCACCAACTTATGTTTGGCATCTTTATTTCCTGCGATAAGGTGCTTGGCATCATAAACCTCTGCTTTAAGTTCAGGCTTCAATGTCTTCTTATAATCTTCACCTGTCTCCATGTTAATAAGGGTTGGAACCGTATAACCATCTTTCATAAAAAGGGTTTCAGGAACCGTTACTTTATCAAAAACAGTAGGACTCTTCTTAACATTCGCATGAATGTTTACAAAAAAGACCTCCCAACCTTTTGGATCATCTAAAACTTGTGAGTCTATAATATCTACTTCTGTAACTTTTACTTGATCATTTTTGACCATGTAGTTTTTTATGTAATCTTTTACATCACTCTCATCAGTGGTAGCACTAAGGCTTAATGTTGCGACTACTGCTAGACTCAATAATTTCGACATCAATGACATCATCATCTCCTTGTTTATTTAAATTATTTATATTTGTTTTATTTTTTGAACTCGGTATTGTACCACCCAATTGTAAATAAAAAGTATATAAAAGAGCAATTAATCCTAAAATATCAGAAAAAACACCAGGAATGATTAGAAGTATCGCACCTAAGAAGTAAGAAGTTGCCGAATCATGAAAGGTTTTAAGGTTCAATTTCCCAGAAGCAAGACTCCCCATACTCTTCTTAATGGTCAATGCAGAGTTCTGAATCAGTGCCATCCCTATAAAGATGGTCAGAAAAATCCAGATAACAGAACCCATAAAACCAATAGAAGCACCCACTGCCAAAGAGAAGTAGAGTTCCAGTAAAAGGTAAGGAATAACAAATAGCATTACGCTAACCTCTCCAAAATGGTCTCAATCACCATATCGATACTTAGCTCTTCTTTATTTAGTCCATCTCGTGTTATCAACTCTACTTTACCTTCAGCAATATCATTACCAACCACCAATGCCAACGGCATACCAATCAGCTCAAAATCTTTCACTTTAACACCAAATCCTGTCTTTTTATCGGCACGATCATCTAAAATCACATCAACCCCTTTGGCTTGAAGCTCAGCATAAATTTTCTCTGCTGCTTCCATCTGCTCTGCATTTTTAGCTTTGGCAACAATGATATCTACTTTAAATGGTGCTGACTCTTTCGTCCATATACACCCTTTTTCATCATGGTTCTGCTCAATAATTCCTGCTAAAAGACGGCTCACACCGATTCCATAGGTTCCCATAATAAATGGTTCAAGCTTCTGATTCTCATTTAAAAACTCTGCTTTCATCGCTTCTGAGTAGGTGGTTCCAAGTTGGAAAATATGCCCAGCTTCTATACCCTTGGTTTGGCTCAATTCTCCACCACACTTAGGACATTTGGTTTCATCTTCAGCTATCACTTCAAGGTTGGCTCCAAAGTCACAAGAGTCACAGACCATAATGGTATCTTCACCAGAATCAGCCAATACCATAAACTCTTTAGAACCTGCTCCACCAATGGCACCTGAGTCAGCCTCAACCACACGAAACTCTAAACCCAAACGGGTAAAGATTTTCTTATAGGTCTCTTCCATCAGGGCAAATTCTCGCTCCATATCTTCTGTAGAAGCATGAAAACTGTAAGCATCTTTCATAAGAAACTCACGACCCCTCATGAGTCCAAATCGTGGGCGAACCTCATCACGGAACTTCCAATTAATCTGATAGACATTAAGTGGAAGTTGCTTATAACTCTTCACCGTTTGACGTACCAAGTTGACCATCGCCTCTTCATTGGTTGGGCTAAGGGTAAACTCATTTTCATGTCTGTCTTTAAAACGTAAAAGCTCTTTACCAAACTTATCGGCTCTCTGGGTCTCTTCCCAGAGAGAGAGTGAGGTAACCATAGGCAGGTGAACCTCGTTGCACCCTGCTTTGTCCAGCTCATCTTTAACGATTGCTCTAACTTTTTCTAAGGTAATCTTTCCTAATGGTAGAAAGTTGTAAAGACCAGAGCCACCCGATGACTGAATAAATCCTGCTCGAAGCAGTAGTATATGTGATGTCAAAACAGCATCACTTGGTGCCTCTTTCATGGTTGGTATGAGCAGTCTAGAAAATCTCATTGTTGCTATCCTTTTTTAACATGTTTAACGTTTTTTTGTATTATATCTAATGTATCTAACGGAGAGTTAAAATGACAATAACTCCAAGAGTAAGCTATCCATATAGGCTTCGTCAGACCTCTGGGGAAGATTACTCTGTTCTAACTTCTCTTGAACCACTGTTAACTTTTTATCAATATAGTCCATCACATCA
>JAUTBQ010155964.1:0-13313 GCA_032361185.1 Lepetodrilus ovalis | reverse complement strand
CCTATTTAATTTCTGTACTGCCAAGGTAAACGGTAAAGTAACCAGTTGTTAACAATACATGTATCTTCCTGGATTTATCTTTAAATATCAACACCTGTTTTTGTTCACAATTTATGTACAAATCTCATGTACAAAAATAATGTAATCTTCCAGATTTTCATTGTCGACAGGAACAGCCATTGCTAACAAAAGGATGTAAACAAGGTCCAAACAGTGCTTGTGTACAGTCTATGACACAATAACAGCATTCACGATATAGCTCAAAATATACTCACTGCATCAGAGAAAAAAAAGTGGCAATTCTCATCTACGCCAGGTTGCACACTATAAATATCAGTATGTGTTATGTTTATGGGTGTGCAGTGATAACTGGTACCACATATAGGGTAAAGATCGTGCGTGGTTGTTTATCTCTATAAATCATAATTCACGCGTTTTACTAAATAATTTAGTTATTATCGGTTCTCCTCCTATAATAAACATATCACTAAGATATCTAACAATTACCGATGTAAATCCTGCTTCTTTCAAGAAAATCAGTAAAGAATTTTTTTTATCAAAACAACCAAGATATCATTCTAAATAAAATAAAAAAAATAATGATGCATTTGAATTCTAATACTTTTTAGAAAATTATGAAGAAAAAAGTTATCTCTTCAACCGAACAAATTTAGAAAAGTGCAGATGAATAGTTTTGTACCCAGGTCTGTGAGTAAACAAGCCCCACAAGTTCACCGGAACATGTAAACAGAAAGTAAACAAAAAGTAAACCTATCTGGAATGGTGAAGGAATATGTAGTGCTGGTAACTCCCTCTCAACTGTGGAGACATACTGACAAATGCTTAGCAGGGATAAACACTGCTTTTCTTAAACAAAGATATACTTGGAGGTTATTATTGCCACGCACTTAAGTTCAATCGTAAATGGCTTACGTGAAAAACGTGAAATCTTACTTAGCTTTGTTTACACAGGCAGATATATGTACAGTGGTAAGAATATATCTTAGGTTGGGAGTAAAAAAAAGAAGAAGTGTTTTCCCGTTCTTTTGTAGTTCTAGTTTTATATAGGACATAGTAACTACATGGGATAGACATATTAGGACAAAAGGCACATAGGATATAGGACATAGGATAATGAGCACCCTTTCATGACCCTCTCAATATATCTTTCTGTCTAACTATAATCACTATGAGGTCATTATGAAAATGAGAGTTTCATGAAATTGTGTCCTTGACAGCATAGGTTAAAGGACAAATAGGGTACAGGACATAGGATGCTGGACATAGGATGCAGGATATAGGATGCAGGACATATGGTGCAGGACATAGGATGCAGGACATAGGGTACAGGACATAGGATGCAGGACATAGGATGCAGGACATAGGATACAGGACATAGGATGCAGGACATAGGGTACATGACATAGGGTACAGGACATATAATGCAGGACATATGGACATAGGATGAAGGACATAGGGTACAGGACATATGATGCTGGACATAGGTTGTAGGACATAGGGTACAGGACATAGGATGCAGGACATAGGATACAGGACATAGGATGCTGGACATAGGATACAGAACATAGGGTACAAGACATAGGATGCAGGACATAGCGTGCAGGACATAGGGTACAGGACATAGGGTACAGGACATAGAATGCAGGACATATGATTCAGGACAGGAATACAATACAGAAGCATAAGACATGCATGCTGTAGAATAAAAATAAATGGTAAATTGTTACATATACTTTATTTTTCTTGCACAGTACCATATTACGGCACTCATAGAGCCTTTCCAAATATTCCAATAAGAATGAAAATATAAATGCATTATGAATCCTATAGCCTAATTACCAAGGAACATACCAGCGATTCGGTTAGTCCTCCACCATAATTAGTTTACATTGAGCAAACAAGTTAACGAGCTTAGCGTGTAATGATCACAAGACTACATAAACGGCTTCTGAAGGATCGAAGTGAACCCAAGATGAACAGAAAGCTGAGATATCAGCAGAATTATCTTAATGGGAGAACAAAAATACTGTACGAGAAGACGCTTAAATCCTAGTTTTGCTTACAACCCCACCAACTGCTCATTTTAGCGCACACTTCAAAGTGTGGCTGTTTCTATAAACATATGTGAATATAATTCACTACCATAACTGCAATATCGTAAAAAAGTCGTACCACGGTTATGTCGCAATAAAATACCACAGAGTGTCCTCTGAGAGCAGCACCCATTGGATGATATTTTTGATCAGCGGAAGCCACAACAGAAGGTAAATATGTCAAAGACTATGAAGAGTTCCTGAAGAGAAGATAACCGGGTTTCAAACTACTTCACGATTGGCTGAACAGAACATTTCAAGAGGTGCTACTCCTCAAAATCGCTCCCGCAAATGTGCTTCAAAGCTACACTGACTTCAGACATCATAAAAATTCTCAAGGATGATAATACCGGAACTTTCAGGGCAATTTTCTTCCAAGGTTTTTGAAACTCGGCATCTCCAATGATGTTAATTTAGCAGCAGTTGTGACAATCTTTGATATGTCCAGATAAATGCCAGGAAAAAATAACATCAGGTAATCATCAACGCCAACAAGAAGTTGATTTCTACGCTTCACTCGAGAGCATACTGCCATCTTAATCGCAACACAAACTTGAGTGCTGTCATCAAGTCTTTCAGTACAGTAGAACGGCTGTTATCACGAGCTGATTACATCTCAGTTTATCTCGAGATACAGTGCCATGTATTAGGCCACATTAACAAATAGTTTACGCAAAAAACCACGATAATTGACTTAATATGTAGAGAAAAATATCATCTTTGATATCCACGTTTAGTGAAAAACAGTTTCTTTGACAAATGTCATCCATTGAAAAATTATCATTGCTCATTTGGCATATGTTTGTACATACTTGTATCAGAAAGAACTACAGATCCTTTATAAAGAAAACCAATTAATGACATTATTTTTGTTGAATCCTTTGCAGAATTGTCTTTCTTTGAGTCAGATCTGAGGTATGAATGCACTCCTATGAGCTTTAAGAGTCTTACTATCACTGCCATAGCCTTTATAATGTTTTCAACATCAAAGAAAAATAAGTATTTTATTTCCTTTGATAAAACGTCTTTGTTCCTTATCATGTCATGCACATCTCTAATTATCCAGACACCTGGACCATTCCAATCAACACTTCTCAAATTCAGGTATGGCTGCCAAATCGGACAGTGGTCGTACCACCGTCTTGCGAATTCATGCAGTATTTTCAGGACTGCTAGAAATGCATTTGATGTGTGAAAAGTCTGACAGCAGATGCTGTATACAGCCAGTATTTCCCATTACCTATCTTTGTAAATACACGTAATAAACTTTATCCAGCTATGGTGGCATCACATGAACGACAATTTATGAGCACCTACACTATCTACGTGGGTTGTTTGAAGCTAGGTACTGTATGTGCAAAGGAAAAGCCTGGTAATGGATGGGTGCCGACTTTAACTTTAACCTTCTATCCACTACAGGCAGCCAGAAATCCACTGTCAATGTTTTACAAGAATTTCAGTATTTGGATTTTAATTCTCTTATTAATATGACTTGTGATCTATTAGGATTTTACAGCAGACCATATATAAACCAATCCATATTGATAGGCCCACTCATCTATAAACCCACATTAACCCTAACCCACACTTATTAAACCCACCCTTAGCTAAGTGTTCATGAACACTGGCTAGACCCGCTCACATAAAGACCCGCTCACATATAGACCCGCTCACATATAGACCCATTCTCAGATAGGCCCACCCCTGTAAAAACCTACTCTCAGATTGACCAAATCATGTATAAATCCACCCTCAGATAGGCCTACTCTTGTATAAGCCCAATCACATGTAAACCCACCCTCAGACCCCTTCGCTCGTGTTTGTCTAGGCAACCGACTTCCACAAGATCTCCCTCCTCAGACGCAAATGTTTGATAAGACATCTAATATTGCTGATGTCCACTTTTAATGCAGACAATGTTTTCACAGAGATTTCCTCCCAATAATAACACTGGCTTGATCCAGTTACCACGGTACATGGCTTTGTCAGAGGTGCTGCAGCTCGTGGCCAGAGCGGAGTCCTATTCAAGCCGACATCTCTGGCAGTCATCTATTACTGACAATGGTGGACAGTCCGTGGACCGCCAGTGTAAACTGCCACTGTTCTTCCCAGCCGGTTTAACCAATCCTCAAAAAACAATAAATCAGTTGAAAATACCTGAAAGGTTTTGATTATTACTGTGCTGTGAGGGCCTGGACTTTGGTTATTACTGTAGTGTGAGGGTCTAGACTTTGGTTATTACTGTGGTGTGAGGGTCTGGATGTCAGTGTCAAACTTCCTTAATGATGATCAACACAGAGAGGGGTGGTGGTGGTAGTAACCAAGGCACCTGTACCACAGAACATTAGAGTCACTACCAGCGTCGTTACTACCATACATTAACATGGAACTACACACCTATGATCTTTCTGTGGAACGTGGTACAGTAATGTTGGCCAGGAGAGGGTACTGTGGTACAGTAATGTGGGCCAGGAGAGGGCACTGTGGTACAGTAATGTGGGCCAGGAGAGGGCATAGTGGTACAGTAATGTGGGCGAGCACTGTATCTCATGCCTACTGAAAATGTGACTCATTGACTCTTCTCAACGATAGTGTGACTTACTGGACTTGGCCGATGATAGTGACTCAGTGAATCTTCCCAATGATAGCGACTCATATTCTGCTTCAAATTCAATGATAATGTGACTCTTTTCAACATTTTCAATAAATTGACTCATTGACATTAGCCACAAATAGTGTGACTCATGATTATCTTTCAATATGATATGACTCTTCTCAATGGTAGTCTAACTCTTTCTCTTGCTACGATAGTGTGCTGGATAGTGTGACTCGTTTTCAACGATAATGTGACTCATTGTCTCCTTCCAATGATAGTGTGGCTGTGATTGATCATTGCTGGCATGAATCTTTCTCTTGCTAATGATGAGGTACTATCCAATGTGACTAATTCATTCTAACTTCCCAACAACAGTGCGACTTCTTGCATTGACCAATGATAGTGTGACTCGTTCACAATGTACACTGAAAGTTTGACACATTGGCTCCACTTTGATGTGTTACTGACTGCTGATAAGAGCTGACTGTTGGCACCGTACAGTCATAACACCAACAGGGGCAGCTCCAGAGGTCAGGCACCCAATATCGGACATAAACACTTGCCTACACACATGAAACGCTCAGACATCTTTCATACAGTTTCAATTCTGAACACATTCTGGGTCCAGCCATATAATGACTGCCATACTCGAAGCAGTCAACACTACAAAATGAAGCGCTACTAGGGGTCTAGAAAGAATCCAATTTGAGCTTTCGAAGATAATTCAACACATAAAGATTAAAAAACACTTAACTTTTTTGCGTAATTGTCACAGCATGATCATTACTGAAGAGAACGATCTTTCGATAGTAATGTTTTATTGCAATTAAGATCAAATGAATGGAACTTGTACAAATGAAAATGATCTGAGCAAGAAAAATATCTCTTTAGGATTTTCGACATTTGCCGTTGCTACTCTAGTGACTCAATGTAAAGGTAATTTCCGAAAACATCATTCAAATCTGAAAAGCTAGGTGTGTCCTTTCTTACGGCATGTGCAGAACAGATTCCACGAAATAACATCACCCTCCCAGCATGCTGTAGATGGATCTCCAACAGATACCTGTCAGCCATTTTGAAAACCACAGAGACAAATGTAAATAAATGACTGTTTTTTCCCATCAAGTCGGAAGGTAACTTTTTCTCAAATGTATTTCTTTTCAATGCGGCAGACGATTTCCTCCGAGATCTGTTACACCGTGTTGCAATAGATACCCTTACAAAAAGAGCTAATTTAAAGCCGGAATAATTGTTGAGTGAGGAATTTTTTTCGCTGGTTACCAGATGGGCAGTTAATGCACCAAGCAGGACCTTGTTTGTCTGCCAGGGCAATATTGAAGAGAAATACAGACCTCATTGACAGAGGATCTGCTCTTGTGCCCCAATTCTGGATTCCTAGGTGCATTTTTTTCATGAAGAGTAAACAAACCACCCCTCGTCAGAATGTACTAATCAGTCGTTCAAGATGAATCAATGGGTTAACATTACACTATTGAAACAAGAGCTTCCGGGGAAGTTGACCTCACCTGCTTCTCTAATCAGTATTGAAGTGGTTAATGATGTACAGTTTAAATCTACCGTACAATAGATTCAATAAGAAGTGTTGAAGGTTAGAAACTTGCAATGCTAAAAAAATATATATACATGTATATACAAGTATAAAGATTGATTACTTTTTTTTAACATATAAAAAGATTAAATTTGAAGTCAATATTGTCCGTCTAATGAAGATGAAAAATGAAAGATCCAGTATTATGAGAGTGTGAATTGTTCAACGTTACTGCGGGAATTCTTTCACACTAATGCGATGCAATATTCCGAAAACATTTTGTCCTGCTTTCTAAGTGAGTGATTATGGAGTTTAACATCGCTGCGGGAATGTTTCGCCCATTTGCGACGATACTTTCCGAGAGAATTATGTGTTACTCTTCATAATAGTTAGTTTCTACCGTTGATATTTCATACAGAATGCTAGAGCATTATCGAGAATACCAATTTCAGTCGTAAATTGAATTGGATCGAGTCTATAGATGAGGTCAGATCAGAGCAGGGGGTATGTATCACCACACTGGTGTTCCATTTCGTTCCATATCACTCTGCGTCACTCCATGTCACTCGTACATCAAACCGATAGCCGATACATCCACTCCATGTTATCCATACATCACTCCAGATCACTCAGTACACGAGATGAGTACAAGCCCCTGTTTCACAAAACAATCATAGCACTACGAGAGTCGTAATGTCATACAAACGTATAGGAGTTACGACTCGTAGTGCTACGATTGTTTGTGGAACGGGGCCCTAACAGTTACACAGTGCTATTCATACCGAGCTAGGATGGGCATGGAAGCAGCAGGGTGGCTATTATGAGACTACGGCCACCATCGGCCACCATCGAAGGTGCATTCAGAGGGTACATTTCCTTCCCAGCATGCACTAGTCAGGCTCAGACCAACAGAGTTAATTCCCCTTCTCCTGTACCATGCTCCTGCTGCTAAGATCACGTCCACAACTACGCGTTTATCTTACGAGCCGCTTCACAATGGGTATCGTAATTACAGGCTTTGGAATGGGCGAATCTTGTATTCTTCATAGCAAGCCTGTTGGGAGGCTTATCGGCTTTAGAGTACACACTCCAGTGGTTTAGACTTTACAGAACAGGCACGTTTGGTGACGAAATCATCTATTTTCTTAACCTTTTCAACAACACCTGACTATACTGGACATTTCTACATTTTCATTTGAACATAGAAAACAAAAACAAGAAGACAAAGTAATATATATGTATAATTTCTTTAAATATATGGAAATAATTGCTCAAAACAACTCAAAATCATATTCATTTTGTAAATGGGTCAAATATGCAATATGACATATTGATGATGACAACATCATGAACGTTTATTACCCTGGAAAGTAATAAAGAAATTCATACAATGAAATGCAATTGGATGCATCAGACATAATTACCTATCCACAAACAAGATACCTCTGAGTAGAACCATTTCAATAATAGCATATGGGTATAGTTTTGTAATAGATTCATTGCATTTCTTCCATAGTACAATCAACTACAAACACCAGTCTCTCAGGCTCACTAAGAGTAGTCTCAACCTCCCCCACCCCCCACCCCCCCACCCCCCACTCCAGTACACACAGCAAGTATATCACGTATATCCAATTCATATCTCCTGTTAGCC
The DNA here is from genome assembly GCA_032361185.1 of Lepetodrilus ovalis. Lineage (NCBI taxonomy): Eukaryota > Metazoa > Mollusca > Gastropoda > Lepetellida > Lepetodrilidae > Lepetodrilus > Lepetodrilus ovalis. Next base: position 5,400 of record JAUTBQ010155964.1, on the reverse strand, counting down.
CGTCAACACCCCAATGCCCAGATCGCACAAATCCTTTGAAGATAAAGAGTTGTACCGAGAAGCATCGGTTTTTCTCTCTCTCCGTGGCTCGAACCACTCCTGACTTACATCGAGGCACTTGCCATCCATTGAATGTTCCTGCTGGCCTCCGCGGAGAATACCCTGTTGTCCCTGCGTGGGGAGAAAGGGACCCAGCGTCCTTCGCAAACAGATGTATTCTTCGGACCCAGCTAGAAATCTGTCCTCTCTCCCCCACCCATCTCTCCAATCCCCCATGTTCATGGACAACTCCCCCCCCCCCCACCCCCTACCCTCTTTCTCCCCGTCTTCTCATTGATAATCTCCGAGCTAAGTGCCGTGCCACGACCTGCGTATTGACGGAACATGGACGGCACAACGAAGACACAACGCCGAGGCTCGGATCACGAGTTTACACGTTTACTTCATGCAATTCCCGCTAAACGCTTTAATGATTCAAAGGCTATCACTATCATATTAGCCACAGAGATTAATGTCCGTTCCAATGGGGGAAATATACTTTTCCACACAATCAAGATTCCCACAACGCCATAACGTGAAGATTTTATTAGCAGAGTCTGGGAGAAACTAATAGCATGCCTCTTTGTCTGTTCGATATCTGAATCATATTATGATAACAACACTTTCCCTCATTTTTATACAATCACGTTAAATGTAAGCAAATTTTACATGTGCATTTTGTCACATTTCTTTAACAATCCCAGGCAATAATTTCAAATTAATGTTAAGTTATTCACTGTGCTGTCGTACAAGAGTGCAGCCAAGATGGATATTAAGTAACAACCAGTGAGCAATGTGTCACACCAGTGAGCAATGTGTCACATCATAAACAAGATTGGTAATTTATGGATAACAGTCCAGAGTTATTATTCAACATGAAGTTTAACTCAGACAATATCTTTCTGACAGAAGTCAACCATTAAGGAAACACTAAGAAGCAGCTGCCTGAAGATATAAACTATATTGCTTTTTCAAATTATTTGAAGCTTAGTGAACCAAAAAGAGACTAATAATACTTTTTAAACAAGCCATTAGGAACCATCTGTCCAAGAAAAGATCCCATTTCTGTTTTTTTTTCTCTCTTGGATCAATGAGAGCCAAGTGAACCAATGTATAGAGATTTAAATTGCATTCAAGTGCAAGAAATAATGTTCCTGACATTACGGCAGTGTTAAACACCCAGGTAACCACTTTACAATTGTGGTATGTCTCATCAGTTTGATATGTCTGTCTAACAAGTGATATAACTACTTATTACATCTGATATGATGGGATGATTGTCCGACTAACATGTGATATAACTACTTATTACATCTGATATGATGGGATGATTGTCCGACTAAAAAGTGATATAACTACTTATTACATCTGATATGATGGGATGATTGTCTGACTAACAAGTGATATAACTACTTATTACATCTGATATGATGGGATGATTGTCCAACTAACAAGTGATATGACCACTTATTACATCTATGATGGGATGATTGTCTGACTAACATGTCTGAGTAACTACAATCATACCCGGTCAGACAAACTTCTATATCAGTGAGAGACCTGTGTCGTAAAGTTTCAGTGATCTTGTCGTGATCTGTTTATGGGGGAATGACACCCCATAATAACCAATGAAGCATGGCATGTGCTAAATATTGGTCGACTGTTTCAATTGGGGCTTATATCCACTTCCAAGATTAAGTCAATTATATCAGGAATCATTACATGGTTTTTGCCATTGAATCAAGGGTGATAACTCTAGATTGTATCCCATAAGTCCCTCTAATGGGAAACTGATCTATCACTGCAAGAAAGGTAATAGGCACCAAGAATACAAAACCTCTTTGAGTATGTACCAAACCTTACTCAAATCAAGATTTTGTTTAAAAAACCACTAGAATTTGAGCTTGAGAATGAAATCGTACCCAAAAGGTGTGGCAATCTCAGACCCCGATTTCTCTGAACCTTTGGTTACATTGTCTGAACACATTCACTACTGTGCCATCAACGATGAGTATAAATGACAGAATCAGGCTTGCATAACAAATGGTACTGATCATGTATCTCCTCCGTGACGCTGAGAACATCATAGCACATAATAGAAGATGTTACGACACGGCTCCAAACATAAGCTGATCATGATCCTATTGTATGTCTTCTTATCGGATTAGTGGTCACTGAGAGGGAGGGGGGCGGGCGAGGAGGCAAGGTCCTGCTGTTGCACAAAACAGGAAGTGAGGGGCAAACAGTGAGCAGGATAGATATGGCACATTATCTGAGTTACGTCTTCATTGGATTCATACATTGTGTTATTATGTCAAATTTGAACAGTTAGATGAAACATGTTAGAAGATCACATTGGGATTTCTTACGAATACTGTCATAATTTGATTATGATGACAGCTGTGATGGAAGTATGAGGAAATTACAAGAGCACACAACAAGTGCACATGACAGGATCACATGACAAGAGCATGTGGACATGCATGGCAAGAGCACATGACATGAGAAACTGGACAAGTTCACAGGACAAGTTCACAGGACAAGAAGACATTACAAGTACTGGGAAGCGAGCCCTGTATCAGCTGCAAGCCTTTCATCACACATTGTGAACTGCTGGTAAGGTTATACGCGCAGGGGAGATCAGATATCTAAACTCCTGGTAGATCACAGGCATACCTCCTCACATGAAAGATCTCCCAGCCGGCCTCACAGTTTCTAGATATCTATTCCTAGATGTCTACTTGGGTGTTGTGCCAAACTTTACCGGCTCTCCAACCAACATGATTATGAAAACATTTGGATGTGCTTCAGAGACCAAGTGTTTAATTATGTAGTTTAGTCGAGTCCGTTAGTCACACGAACATTCCTCTTTCATATGATAGAGATATATAGACTGCAATAAGCAAAGAGATGAAGAAGATCTAAGTCAAATTCTCTATGTACTTGTTTATACTTCAGTACTGTTGTCAAGATGTTACGTTACATGGTAGAGCCAATGTCGATAGAGTCTGACAGCTTGTCAATGGACAGGAAAATAATCACTAGTTTACTCGGGCAATTTCTTAGATGTGAATATTGTTTATGACCGAGTAATACTTCACTTTTCCTTCACTTCTGCGATAAACCTCGAGAGTATATAAAACTTCACATTATGTCTTTAAACTGCTTCAATGAGGTATATCCCCCAGATTGATCGCAGGCCTACCACAACATTGCCGTATTGTAATGGAAGCCTGCTTGCTTTGTTGCAAATTCCAGCAGATTTGACGGTTCTAACTTTGATGAAAAATCATTCCATTGTACGTGTAATACTCTTTTTTGTATGGAGCCATTTTATCAAACATCAAGCCTAGGAATTACTGAGCCATTAGTCTTTGTTCTGGAAGCGTTCGCCTCACTTCAATGGAGGTATGCCCACATAGTACCATTCAACATAAAAGCCCTAGCAGAAAATTGGTCCACTTTTACAACTGAGGGTCACTGCTAAACCAATTTGTGTATTACCCAGCCATCACCAACTAGTTGGTGCATACATAGACGATGGCAAATCGACCAATAATTGATTTTTATTTTTTTTGTTCATCGCAGTTTTACATGTTTGCTTGATGATTTAACGATGACTGAAACATTTCAAACATGTCTAATTCAGCATTGGACTGTTTGTTTCTCTGGACCTGTTGGCTATTCCATGACTTGTCGATTATGCTTCGACCACAGAATTAATGTTTATTGTTGCTCAATTGACAAAAGCCATGTAGGAATGTCCATTAGATCCTATGATATTTTATATACAAGCATTAGGACATTAATGAGATATCGTGGGCATATGTTAAGTGATGAATACATGTATTTGTAATAAACCCTTTGCTGCTGAAGTTATATGTATTCATCCAAAAGGTTGATTACCTATGCACAGATGATCAAAGAAGTTGTAGCTATTGTTATAGTTTCGCTATCAATGTAGATTTAGATTGCAGTTTAGCTATCAATGCAGTTTTAGATTGCAGTTTAACTATCACTTTTCTATTTTATTTTTTTTTACAGATTTTGGATTTTTCGCTCTGCTCTTCGATTTAGGAGCCAAATCTTTTGATAGGGAATCCTCTCCCCTCCCCATACAGGCTCCGTTAACAGGGACATTAGGAAGCATCGTCGGAATGGTCCTCACGTGGTGAAAGTTTCCTTCTTCCTGTGGGAGGTACAATCAATCCGCACTACAAAAAGCAGAGGAATGCATGCTAGGAATTGTGGAGGATAACTTGGCTGGAAGTAAAACATAAAGAAATAAAGAAAAGAGAAGGGGAGGAATAGTATATCCCTGTCTTAACCCACTATTGCTGACCTATTCGTGCACATGCTTCAGTCTGGACGACATCTGTACTCCTTGCAACGCACATGATGGGCCGATATACATCTTCCCGATATACATCTCTCTCCTCTAGAGGAATGAAAATAGACAGTTGGAACCAAAGGGATTTTCTGGTTACCATGGTTATATAGGAAAAATGTCAACTGAACTTTTACTTGTTGGTCGCTACTTTATTTTTCCTGACAACTTAACTTGATACTGATTTTATTTATTTCCTTTTGAATTATTGTTTTACTTAACAGTGTGAATCTTTCACAAGATTATATTTTTTTCTATAGATTTTTGTTAGAATTTTTGCAGAATTCTATAACCAAACATGTTTTTCAATTTGACAAACAGTTACTAGTACTTCAAAGATCAACTTCCATTTTACTTTGATCAATTCAATATATATTTTAGTGTAAATATTTAAAACTATCACTAGTAGGTAAGCACGATCTTAGCTGAAGGAGGTTATATTGACAAGCAACATGATCAAGCACATATTGATTTCAAATATCAACCAATAAAACAATAATCAAACATCTTCTTGTGTGAATATTTTACAAGTGTAGAGGACTATCTACCGAATTCCAACTGTTCTCTAACAAGAAAATACCAGCCCTATCACTCTCTACAGATTACAAAACAGTATGTGTAGCTTATTTATTCTGATGTTATCCGTGCTTAATTACACTGGGTTAAGATAATTACTCAGCTAACGAGCATACACATGTCATTACAATATTACTTGAATGAGTCTAATATGATTCCAGCCCGCAGCTTTCACGTAGCCATATCAATCACCCTCCAGCTGACAACCACAGCCAAAATCAACAATCACATTCCACGGAACTCTTTGATGTCTGGAGGTGAGATTTACCTTGCCGGCTGCGGCCAATCAGAAGCTGTGTAGCTTCAACCTACAGCCACATGCAGCGAGAGAGAGAGAGAGAGAGAGAGAGAGAGAGAGAGAGAGAGAGAGAGAGAGAGAGAGAGAGAGAGAGAGAGAG
>JAUTBQ010155953.1:0-13314 GCA_032361185.1 Lepetodrilus ovalis | reverse complement strand
CAAACGTAAATAGTCTCAGACTGAAATTAGTTTGGTCATTATCTAGGTCTATCAACCGTGATTGTATGCCTTTAAAAGCATACACATATATTACAATGAGCACGTTGCACCTTATATTTGAGTAATAAATGCAACTATATGCATTCATTTGTGACACTTGTATACATGTATCACCAAAATCCCTTTCGTCGATCCACATTTGGGGCAATTCGATCTAGCAGTTAAATGTTCCAAAGGCAAGATAATTAGAGCTACGTTTCTTTTCTTTCCTATGAAGTATGAAATTCTTGATAACTATTGAGTATTGGTGAATAAGTACATCAGTAAATAACAACCTTTGGCCGGATAAATAAAATGTAAGTGATCTCAGATATAGATTCGTTTGTCAGTGATATACGTCAACCATCTGTGATAGTATGCTTTTAAATAGTGCTCACGTAACATATTTCGATAGCAAACCAAATTTGTTCTAAGTAAATTATTACGCATACCACGGTTTTCCCCTAATACTAATTTCCCCGTGATAAGCAGATGTTCACCAACCTCAAGACCTTGCTCCCCCATCATCCAAACAATTATACCAAGGAGAATTCCCTTCATGTTATTATAATATTTTACTCGTGGACGTAATTTAAAAGGAAAGCAATGCAAATAGGATATCTTGAGCTCGCCTAGAAAGTTCATTCTGAGTTGATTTAGCTGAAGCGTCCACATTAGAATCGTTCTTAAAATCCCTGTTGTCATATTTTCTGCGCTGACATTACAATTCCACCATTAGTGGCAAAAGAGAACAGAATAGAACTTCATTTCACTCAGGCTGTTAATACATGTGAGATAGGCCTATAACTAAAATGTATACATAATTGTACAAAAGGCATCCTCGAAACACCGGCCATTTTGACAGCAAAAACCTATTTGACGGTTGTAAGAAGACACAATAGCATGTTGTTCGAGGATGGTACAAAAGGCATATATTAACAATGTCGAATGAAGTTTACATAATGTTTATAGTCTAGATATCTAAAAACCTTTTTTTTTAAATACAAATAAAATAAATACAAAATGAAACACCGTTAAAAAGTGACAGCACAAGGGCATTTCCACAAAGACGGTTTATATGAGGGTGGGTTGGAATTACAACGTACGGTAATGATAAACCGTGCACTTTGAACAACCATCCACATACTACATCCTATCCTTTGTCGCTAGCGACTACGATTTCCATACCAGAAACACTATCATAACTCTACAGTAAACATTTAATGGAACCCCATCTCTGAGAAGCCATTTTCCGTTTATGTGCATACACTACACTATGTGGCTCTGTTGATAGCACGGTTTCACAAACCACTGAACAATATATACTGACGTCCAAAAGAAAGTATCCAGGATATATCTAATACGATTTTGGATTTTGGTGAAATTCGACTAATTAGTTTCTTAGGCCCGCCAGTCGGAATTATGTGTCATACGTCATACATTGTGGAATACTTACCACACATATACAACCAGTCAGATGCGTGGATATACAACCTAGTTGATAGACTATTAAACTGGCTGAAATAAATGTTTTGCCAGGAGTTACACCAATCATAGAACAAGAGGGCCTTGTGAAATTCGAAAGAAAAAAAACACACCAAAAAACCCCATCTGTTAGGCCCTACTATGTAAAGGTCTTTGCACAGCAGAGGCGAATTTCGCAGCGACAAACTTGGCGATTCACGTTATGAGATAGAACCTTATCATTTATCTATATGCTTGCACACCAAAAGCGAAATTGGCAGCGACAGGATCCAATAGAAACCTTTTGTTATCGCCGCTGGTTGACGAGATGATAAATCGCTCGCCTCTGGTGTGCGAGGACCTTTACTATGCTTTCAGTTGTCCAATTACAGACATAATTAGACTACTCGAATAACTGCTTTTAAATAGTAGATATAGAATTATTCGATCAGACTTTATTAATATTAATTTAAAAAATATTCATCCTATGTAAACAATTTTACAGCTAGCTAAATACCATCGTATTAATGGCTAACGTTGAGCATAACATGTTTCGATTATTAGTCTTCTGTTTGAACGTCGTCTGACTGCCAGCTAGCTATCCAGCAGCAATGGTAGAGCATGTCTCAGGAGTAGTGTAATATATCCATGCAGTTAATCGATCGTTCTGCCATGTCTATATTCGCTATATATCAGTCTAGCCTATGTCTCTACACATGGTGGTGCTGATCGGTTTCCGGCTAATCCAGATCCTAAACGCCCACTAGCCCAACGGCTGGGAAACGTTTGCCATGGAATTGGTAAAACATTCTGCCTTGGAAATGGGAATAAACTAATAATTGGTCATTGGAATCATGCATGGTTGTACTAGCCTTGGAAATTGTAATAGATTAATAATTAGTTATTGGAATCATGAATGACTGTCATAGTTTGGAATCGGTAGTTTATGGTTATATGGAATCAAATAGTCTTGTTAGTGGCAATAAACCAGTAATTGGGTATTGGAATAGCAATAATTGGTCATTGGAATCACGTATGGTTGTACTGTACTAGCTTTGGAAATGGTAATAAACTAACAATTTGGTATTTGGAATCATGCATGGTTGTATTAGCCTTGGAAATGGTAATAAACTATTAGTTGTTCTTGGAATCATGCATGGCTGTACTGACCTGTAAAATGATATTTTTTTTTAAATAGTAATTAGTTATTACAATAATTCTTGGTTGTACTAGCAATGGAATTAGCAGCAGTGATGGTTACTGAAAATGTATGAAGTGTATACTAGCCTTTGGAAAGGTAATACTAATACGATGGTTAATGAAATCCCGTATAAACTGGTCTTGGAACTGGTAATATTAGTTTGTGAAACTCATACTATCCGTGTACAACCCATAGCTATGGTAATACTTGATTATTGCAATCATGCATGTGTGCATTAGCCTTGGAATTGGAAAAATAATTGGTTAATAGAATCATGGATCTTCAGATAGTCTAGTCTATGCTGATACGCAGTTGCACGGTGTTCATAGACTGATAGAATGGTCTTGTTTCGATTATAATATGTTGAATTGGTTCACTCACACCAGAATCCAAAGTAAATCGAAAAGAGGAGGTATAAACGATACAATGTATCAGAGTGAAATAAATCGGAAATCAATTGCTTAGCCTTAATTACCTATGTTGTTCGCCGCACACGATAATTGGAGTTAAACGCCAGCAAGCTAGAAGCACAACACCACACCTACATCGTACAGACAGTTCATCGACAGTGCGGACAATTTGAACATCAATGAGTACGGTAATGACCTCCGACAATAGATTGACATACCGGTAGATTGAATCGGTAAATTAGGGCAATTAGTATCTAACATTGAGTCTAAGTTTGTGACACCTTCATAGAGTACGGTGTATGCTCTACCAAGAGCGGTACCACTTCAACACCAGCTTCCCCCTATATTTAGGGAACGTGTGTACATGAAGTTAGTTACGGGAAATTACCGCCTTTAATGGAGCGTGTCAGGCGGGATTCTAATGACCGGCATGCAAACATAGAAAGGCAGCATCACTTGATGAATGAGGATGATAAGAAATATGCCCCCTCACCGCATTGCAGTGCTTGTAACGCTCCCAATAGAACACTGGCCGAGTATTGTCTGTGACCTGACAAAACACAATCCTGCGATCAATATTATACGAATCGTAATATGCCTCCAAAGTGTTAGAGTCTTTTCTCTTTGTTTTCTTGACGAATCAATTAAGTTTTACTGATTTTAAACTTCAGTATTTTTTCCCCAACACATTACTTTCGCTTCTTGAAAGTTCTATTATCATCTTTCTTTCTACTATTTTTTTTTTTACGCTGTAAGCTATTCTGTATGGATATCTGCCAGAGAATTAGACGTGCTGTTATAGTGAATGTCATACGTGGTGACAGGTTTAACTGATTTGATAACGTTTCCTTGCGGATTTGATAACGTTCCCTTGCGGATTTGATAACTTTCCCATGTTGGCTAGGGTAGACATATTGATATATGTGTCTGGCAGAAGCTTAATCATGAGTAGACATAGTTTACTACTTCACGAAAGTGTCAGTGTCTTGAGAGGACACGAAGTCCCCTTTGTCCCATTCTGAGCCTTTCAGAGACACTAACACGGTAATAGCGGCTGGGTTTCCGTATGTCGGACACAATGTGGAGACGTTTAAAGGCATACAATCATAGATTTCAATGCGCGCGTAGCACTATATTTGAACAATAAATGCAAACTACATTCATGCGTGATACTTATCATCAATTGTATATATATCGCCAAAATCCCTTGCGTTGATCCACATTGGAGAGAATTAGATCTAGCAGTTAACAACTCCAAAGGCAAGACAATTAGAGCTACATTCCCTGTATTCAGATAGAAATCCGTTTGTCCATTATATAATAGGCCAAATGTCTGTGATAGTATGTTTTTAAAATAAGAAAGAAAACACTAGGTATACTGGCCAAGACACCTAACGTGGAGGCTAAAAAATAAACCTAATGGAAAGTGACCAGGATACTACCGGGTATTAGGATTTTCTTAGAATCTTGAAACAGGAAACCTAACTTTTATTTGCTGTTTTGAAACAATATAAATGTAGTTCGAATCTAATAGGTTTTCATTCATGTGATATTATAAAATGTTGATGTGTTAAAGGCATACTATCACGGCGGGTTGACCTATATAACGAATAAACGACTAATTACGTTTGATTTGTACATCCAAAGGTTGTTATTTACTGATGTTCTTATTCCCCAACACTCAATAGTTATCATAAATGTCATATTTTATATGAATTAGTGCGACGGACTATTAATTATCTTATCTTTGCTGCATCGCATAAATCGAGTCCTCCCACTTTGAATTCCAGGAAAGCGTAGTCGAGTTATGCCCCTTTGTATGACTATAATAGGAACAAGAAATACAGATTGGCGACCGCTAGTAAAAACATTAGATTCACTTATCGTGGGGGTGCAGTGGTATTTGATACAGCGATGGAAAGGTTTCTGGAAGTACTGTAAACATGATTTTAGGTGAATGCACTTTGCAGTTATAGCTAAGAACTAGTCCAAAACAACCGTAAATATATGTGATTGCATATGCATTTAAAATCTACTTTAAAATTAAATGTTTCCCTACACATTCTTATTTTCACACCTCTCAGTAGTGGCGTTGACTTATTTAAGAAGGGTATTCCTACGGGCATATTAACGTAGTAGTTGGTCAATGGGTTATATGGATGACCACTATGACATGTTCAATGTATCCAAGATCCTAATAGGAATATAAACATCTGGAGACTTCAGCGTGTTCTACATAGCCTCACGCGTTGTGTAAGATCCACGAACGTGTTAGACAATGTAAACAGACAAAAGAGGTAACGATCCCTCGTGTGCATGGACAATGGCCTACAACACCAACGGCATTCCCGTACGTCGCACGCTGCAAGCTGTCAAGGGTCATCCATTATTTAATAGCTGTTTTATTCCGTACTCGTTGGCACCTCACGAGTCATATGGATCTGTCTCCGTGGAAGCTATAGCACGGAGATGGACGATCTTTGGGGAGGGATATATACGAGATGAAACCCGACACCACCGTAAGACTTAGCCTCGGTGACCCTAAGCTTCGTTTAACTATCAGGAAGTACTCGTGCAAACGTCCACGACCTACAGCTGTCGCTGGGAAAGGAACAGAGTCCAAGCCAGACATCGGGTAGTACTCCAGTGTTGTGGCGTAGTATTGATCGGGAACCTCTTCCAGTAAACTGTCGTCTGCTGTATCCCCGTGGCCAGAAGCGCGGGAACTCCCCGACCATGGAGCTCTATTAACTATCATGGTATTTCTGTCTATTTCAGACGGCGGACGACATGAAGAAGAAGGAGAATGAGTTCGCCTGTGAGATAACGACGATTCTCCAGCCCGCCGACAGTGAGTACCTAAGATCACCCTTCCTGCCATATCATTTCTGGACTGGTCAGTGTTTCCGTAATAAGCTCGGTCACTCCATGCCAGTCGATGGTGTCCAAGCTATACAGCTGCTCTTGTTATCAATCTCGTCTGCTGCCTAAACCTGCATACATGCATGTCCCCCCTATTTGCTATCCCGGTGCCTGGCATGGCTAGGGTCTTGTACTCCCCCTCGTGAATTTGGTGGTCATATTAATTGGCGCACTTCTATGTCCACTGCAAGCTAGATAACAGCAACGATTGGTTCTTATTATTATAGCTATATTGATCACATGCTGCATGGCCTGCTATTGCTCGTCCTCATTATGTTTTAGATTCCATCATCCATCCATACCAATACCCGTACTTTGATAACGAGTATTGATATTAAAGCAACAGTTAATAATTATAATTTCATATGCATATATGTTTCATAATACCTTACTATTCTGTATTTATGTAACATTACTTGCCAATGAACATTATTGTGAAAGTTATAATTGCAATTTTTAGCTATTATCGTTTCGTGTATCATTATTTTCTATTTTCTCGGCTCATTGCAATGATTGACATTGTTGGTTATAATTTATTATAAATTCCACATATTGATGATCCATCCATCTAATGGTCTGATTATCTGGTGCAGCTATCAGTAGTACTATAATGCAAGCAGACTAGGTTATACTGACTCCCAGGAAGGTCGTCAAATATGCGCTGCTATCACGCAGTTAGGACCCACGGTCATGGCGGATACCGGTATATCTGCTTAGGATCCAAATAGTGTGGATGTTCGTAATGCTAGTTTGTGAGAGTATGGATGGATATCACCCAATATCGGATCTCATTCGGGCTAAGCTGCTGTACGTGTGACTTCGATCATCATTATGACATCGAGGTAGTACTTACACGTCGTCTACAGTTCAAGTCAAGGCTGACGTCGGATAGATTTAATACTATTGAGTACTCTGATGGGTACCCTCTGAAGTCGCAGTGGTTGTGCATACCTAATACCCTTCAGAGAGCAATTAATAATGATTGATTACCGCTGTTATGTCATTTGCTCATTACGCACATCCCCGACCATAATGTCTGCATATTTGATTATTAAGAGTTTACATCTAAATTAACGATGCAAATGGTCGTGCATATTCGTACCGTCTGTAATCTATTATATAGTACCGTATATATTATTTATCAGGCCCACTGATGAAGTGATAAATGAGGATATATTGGCCAACATGTGTAGCATATAATTAATTCTTGATTAAACTATCGGTATCCATACGCATTTCTAAAGCTTGGCGTAACACATACACAACGTTTGGTGCGGTTTATTGAAATCGTATAGAATAGAAATGCTCCATCTATAGCTAGAATGTCATGCAAACAGTGGCCACACACTCATTTGTGTATTCGTAGCAATGCAAATCCTGTCAGTAACTTACTAATTCTTAAAGGAATACAATCACATAGTTAAATGAGCGCGTAGCACACTAATTGAGTAATAAATGCAAACTAAACATTCATTTGTGATACTTATCATCAATTTGATATCGGCAAAATCCCTTTCGCCGACCTACTTTGGGGAATTCAATCTAGAAGTTATATGCTCCAAAGACCAGCTAATTAGAACTATATTCCTTTTATTCAAATGTTTGATAACTATCGATAGGTGGGGGATAAGTACGTCAATAAATAACAAATTTTGGGTGAGGAAATCAAAGGAAAGTAGTCTCAGATAGAAATTTGTAAGTTCATTACATAGGTCAACCATCTGTGATAGTATGCCTTCCAATATGTTACCTCTCTAAATCACTATGTGTATTGGTACATACTCCTATACAAGACGTAATCGTATAATACCCAGAGTTCGCTCCCAGTGTCGCAGACTTCGAATGACATGCATATTGACTATGCAGTACCACCTGTATTACTATCCAACCAATACACAATAAGAAAACATGCTCGTCGATAAACATTCCCACGGGTCCTACTATTGTGCATGGCCCGCGTTATCGAGCCAAACGTTTTCTCTTGTAATTGAAAAAAAGACCCCACACCATCATCTACACAATGAACCATTGCCATTGGATGTAGATGGCCATACACTATATGCACACTCCCCTGGGATGAGTGTGGTAGCATAATGAATGCTTCTTAAACAATTAGCTTGTGTTGACGTATCACACATACATGAATGCCTACGCAATGACTTTGGATAGAAGAAAGAAACTATATGTTCACTGTCTTCGATGAAGTTGCTCCTAATGGTGTGCAGTAAAGAGACGCATTGTCACTTACAGGTTTTGTTTATCACCATTTAACGGGCCATGTGCCTACTTACAACATGTAGCTGTTGAATAAATGAGCACAATCGGGAAAGTTTTATTACAAGTTATAATAATACCAGTATTTTTTTAATAAACTATATTAGGGGATTAACCAGCATCAACTGTTAAATGGTAAATGGGTAACCAAAAGAAAAAGAAGAAAACGAGTAAACAAAAAAGAAAAACAACGACATTAATGCTGGTTACGAAACATTTTTAGCACGATTTCATATTCAAGATAAAATATTATATGCCAATATTGGGATTTATGAACAAGACTTCAATTAAGAATAATGGACATCGTACTCAAAAACGTCTTGTAATTTCGGGGCTAGATGTACCAAAGGAGATAACTTGTATTGTACATTACTTCCTAAAAGAACTTCCACATAATGCAAGTGTTTTCAACTGTCGTGTTCAAACCCTTCGGTCTTAGGTCCCACTAGCTATGTCCAGCACAAACCGTACGTATACAGGAAAGATATCCCCATACCGGAAGTCGACTACACCTTGTTGATAGCAGGTACTGTCCTTTACTTACGTATATATTGAATATACGTGGTGCATAGCAATTCTAAATAAAGACAAATAACTGGAATCACGAGTGATCCACAAGTGTCTGCTCAAGTGACCTAATTACGACAGCGACGTCTTCGTCGTTTGAGTGAATCCGAGAATCTCAGTCTAATCCAGCAGACAACAAACGCGTGGGTATTAGTATGCCAAACCCCACTAACGCCGAATGCTGCCACCGACATAAAGACTGTAATTATATGGCGCTAGAGGATAGCTTTCTAACTAGTTCACCGTGCCTGTCTATTGTATTGGAAATTAGCTGAATCGGTGTCTTTGTCACTTATGCCCCTTGCGTGGATAAATAGGTCAAGGTCATTCCATGCCATCCCCATCAAGGAATGGACCCCGGGTGTAATTTACGATGGCTCACTGGTTTAAATTCTTGAATAGCCAGGATATTTAATCTGGTAGCTAGTAGTTTTTGTATGCATAGGACAGATAGTTCTGTGTGTTAGCTGGGTGCCAGTTTCTGATGTGTATTTTTCGGAACCCTTCGAGGATTGAACGTCATCTTCGTTGAACAGCATCCACAGTACTCACATTGAAAGGACGGTACTATTGGGTTAATCTGCAACAATAAAACTTCTGATGTTCTTGGGGGTCTCTGACTCTCTACACATACAAACATCTACGTACAACTGATGTTGTGCAATGGAAACACACATTATTTTTTTTATACGATCATTTACGTTGGCTGTTCGTGAATCCCGGAAGTTTTCCAAATAAATATTGTTTAAAAAAAAAGTTGGCTGTTCGTGAATCCCGGAAGTTTTCCAAATAAATATTGTTTAAAAAAAAAAGTAAGAATGCTTTAGAGTAATATTAAGCTTGTACGTAATATTTGTATATCGAGCACATTGGCTGTTTTGCATTTTTAGTAGATTTCAACAATTTTAAATCAATTTTGTTTTACTTATTACATGTTATGAACAAGATACATAGATTGTAGCATTCACGATGCCTGTAACATGTATCCATTTGATGATTATATTCTTTCAGCATGCATATAACATTTCACCTTTGACCTGTCACATCTAATTTCACTTCTTTTTTCAGTGCAGTACGGGGAGTTTGACATCAGTAAGCATCGTGCATGGGTTAAGCTGTACCTTTACCGATTTCTTTGTCAATTCTGACTTTTTCAGCTTAAATTGTGAAGTGGAGCACGTCTGTTCAAATGTCGGGTGTATGATGCTCTGAAATGTACCACCTACATTTACGAAAAATGTTAAATCGAAATTGATTGATATATCTTAATGTATTATCAGAAACAAGAGTTTAGATCGCCATTAGATTGCACAACACCATGAATTAAACATACGTCGCAGTAATCAGTACCGCAACTGTCTACATAAAGAAGTCTGGACCATAATAATGAATGTATAATATTGTAATTGCATTAATTAACGCATCCTTTAAGTATAAGTGGGTAGTCGTAATTGTGTGACTAAAATATTCGCGGAATCTAGAGCTGGATAAGAGGCTTCATGTTATAACAGTAGCCGTGAGCAAACTATATATTGACTGTAACGGCGACACAGACTGGTACGCCGTATTCCAATATTTTTTCAGAGCATCCATCCAGTAGTATCTTTCATTCCAATATTATCCCTGTACCGATCTAAAATGTTCAAGGTATTGCTGCTATTTTCAGCTTTCCGTTTGTGATTATGTTTATCTAGTGTTTGAAATGGTCTTCTGCGAAAGAAATATTTTCTTTCGTATTTCCCGTTTTCTCTTTTCCTTCTTCAATGGGAAATGCCTTATACTAACTGTTTATCTGTATTTTATGGAAAATAATATTTCCTGCACGTTTGCACATGATTGTCTGACGTATTATGTTGTATGTAATAAAAGTTTCAATTAGCTACAATAAACCATATCCGAGGGATGAAAAGAATAACACATACATGTATATGCAACTCGGATATTATACTGTAAACGTTGTATATTCAATAGCAATGTTCCACCTGAATTAATTGTGTACTAGTATTCTGCAGTAGAGAACATCAACTTCGTAGCTTTTAATGTAAAATACTGTATATTAAATCAAGTTTTCCACACATTTTGTTGAAACATACGTGGATAAGATGATACATATATAAGATAAATATGTATTTAAGATTATATTTACCGCATATCATTCTAAGAATTGTTTGGAATTAAAAAAAACGTAGTTGATAAATATTTTCCTGTGAGGTTGCGGCGCAATGACCAATGTCCCCATAATGGATAGTAGTGCCAATGATAGACACCTAATAAGAATGTATCGCTTGACATATCCCATGGTCACCACAGCACGTATTGGGTGTTGTATTACACATCTATATGTTCAAGCATACCGAACTCAACAGTTTAATATGCAGTATGAATAAAACTAATAATATTGTGAAATAATAGCCTCGAGCTTTCAATAATCCGCCAATTAATTAAACATTATTCTATTTACTAGAAACCAAATACTTAATTATATGAAATTTCTTTCAAAATATACTTTCCGTAAGCTAGATTTATTGTCCGAGTAGAATGATGTACATAGGATAATTAGCGTGTACTCACAAAGTACCGACCATCTATATAACACCGAACACACCGTGTTTCATGTAGGCTGCATTCCTGTAAATGCAATTGTAACTATAAAATGGTTGAATTGGTCAACTTCCAAGTACTTGCTCAAGTACCTTTATATAACACGGAAGATACTGTGTTACATGTAGGCAGTCCTACCAATAACAGTCCTATTATTCTAAAATAGATTTACTGTAAAATGGTTGAAATTGGTCAAATTGAATTGAACGGTACCGACGAAATCTAAACGTTAGCGGTAGTATGTTTATTTTCCATATCACATGTCACAATGACGCGTTCGTTGACGATATCTTCGAGACAGATAGTAATGCTTCAAAGGTTCAGTGACTATATTTAAGTGCCCAATGTTTCAGTGCCCAATGTTTCAGTGCCTAATGTTTCAGTGTCCAAGAGGGAGCACAAGCTGCATCAGGCTGCCCGGGACAATGAGGCGGAGGTCATCAGGAAGCTGGCCAAGGAACGAGTTGATCTCAACTGCAGGAATAACGTACGGTGGTTAGCCGAATCTAGTCGTTGTTAAACATAGAAGCATTGTTTTGATTATTTTATTATGACTGTTATTAAAAGTAATGAAAGAACAATTGCATTTTTGGACAATTACTTATCAATGGTCAGCTGAATCCTTGTCAAAAACAGAAGCAATTTTTCGATTACTTTATTATGACTATGTTATATAAATTAATGAAAGAAAAATGGTCAGCTGAATCTAATCCTTCTCAAAGACGCTAGAAGCAATTTTTCGATTATTTTGCAATGACTATAATTATTAATGAAAATAAATATAATATAATTATTAATTAAATTAAATATTAATTTTGTTGACAATTGCTTTCTAATGATCAGCTGAATGTAGTTCTTATCCGACGCTAAAAGCAATATTTCTTGGGGTGTGTGACCAAATTAGTAAAAGAAATGTTTTAAATAAAATAGAATTTTTTGACACTTGCTTACCAGTGGTAAAAATCATCTTTAAAAATCACCTTGAAAATAATTCCATTTGCCTCCAACATGTTAGATGACAACTAGACTGAATGGTAATGTCATTACCCTCATTGAATGAACAACAGTGAATCAGTGATGGCATTGTAATATATTATTGACCTAGTGGTGAATGCTTATTTGAAAATTGTTAACCTTGAGATTCGATTGAGATTTCTTTGATCCAAGAATCTAGAATTTGATTAATCTCGATGAAGTGCTCTGTTCGAGAGAAAAATATAACTTTGGCAGAGGTATTTACCCAATAGGTATTCTTGCAGGACTAATTATTTTTAAAAGTTCAAATAACAATGTACTGCTATCAATTGCATACTAAAAGTGCATTATGAAATATGCGCCAGTACGTCTTATGGCACGCGCACTCCCTATCGGATTAGTATATATAGTGCTATGTTTTACGTATTTTTTTTATTTTATTATAGGTTTGTTTAATTTTACTTTTAATCTAAATGAATTTATCTTGCTGCAGTTCAGTATCCTATTGTAGTATCTTATCGACTTCCTGCCAACATATAGCTGGATACATATGTACAAGCCCATCGCATATCGACTCAATCAATAAGCCCTTGGAAAGGCAAGGTGTTATGTTTTACTTTGAATTCCTAACATAGCAATCACGGCGCAGCGCGACATGAAGGCATACTATCACAAATATTTATGGCTGTTTTTGACTAGTTCTTAGTTACAACTACAAAGTACATTCACTTGACATATATGTAATCATGTTTGTACTTCCAAAAAACCTTTCTACCACTGTACGGTAGGCAAAATTCAATTTCAACAAATTGTTTTGGAATTTGCTGTTTATATAACAACCTGAACAATCTTAGTTCTTTG
>JAUTBQ010155942.1:0-13314 GCA_032361185.1 Lepetodrilus ovalis | reverse complement strand
CTACTTATTCATTGTTGGATAAAGAAATTAACACACTCGCTAGTGTGACATATTGATTTTACGACACTCATTCCTCCTTTGAAGGAACTCGTGTCGTCAAATCAATATGTCACACTAGCTCGTGTATTAATCTCTATATCTTTCAAAATGGCTAGCCACTTTCGGACAAATCTAGCAGCCCTGTGGTTTGAATTGACAGGACAGAGCTAGAACAGTGAAAGGAACATCCTCTTTGTGATATATTTGAGGCATTAGACTAATATTTTTTTTTATTCATCAAATGTTCATGGAATGTCCTTTTATTGTTGTTGAATATTTAACTGATATCATGTTTTGCATTTATACCTATACAAGCATCTGAACCTGCAGTCTGCATAGCCCCCTGTTTCACGTCTTAAATTTAGGAGCTCCCAACTTTATGACCCCATTTATTTATTAAGTTAAATGTTGATTTAGGTGGGGAAAAAAAAAAAGACTTGTGAAGTCATTGGGAAACTCTTGTAACAAGGCGATATCTTTTAGGACTGGTTTATTATTATTACTATTAGGAGCTCTTAAATAGTTAGGAGGCCATCGTGATAAATCGGCCAGAGCATTCTGGCTAAAATCTACTGTAGGCCAGGGTATTGTTTTGCGAAGCTCATTTATCCACTACGAGACCATAGTGCCATATACTAGAGATCGCTACGAGAGTGCTTATGATCTCATTAGATATGAGAGCTTTGAGAAACGATACCCAGGTTCGAAAAAGTTTTCCCCAAGACAAATCTTTTTTACTTATTTGTCTGTAATCATAAAGGGAACATTCATGTTGCCAGTGTTTAAAATTTATGCTCACCCACAATGTAATTGGGGAATTTTCCACGGTTAGTATATTAGTCCGGATGGGTAGACTTTTCTAGCAAATGTGTAACCCTGATTGTCCAATATTATATACTTACAGGAATTGTGTTACTTTTTGGATGATAAATTCCAGTTAATCTGGCAATGATTAATGATTTAAATCATCTAATTTTTCATGTCGATGGCAGTATACCATTTATATATGTGTGTATAACCATGTCTTGATGTAGATTGTTTAGCGATATCTGTTCATCTGCAGGTCGTATAGCTTAATGCTGGCAATATTTGTCATGTTTTGCTATTTGTTTGAATGTAAATACAAAATTATAACAGAATATGCATTCATCATGCTGCCGTCCATTTGATTACCAATTTGGTATTAAATTTTATTAATGATGAATCAGATTAGTTTGTTGTTTGTCACAGATGGGATTTTTACTTTGTACCATTATGCCTGCAACTGGTATATCAAGTTCTTAGTAGGTGAATTCAGATTTTGTAAAATTCTTTTTCAATTCTAAAAATAATTTTCTTACTGGTAATTCTGGGATCGAGTAGTTCATAGGGATTTGGAGTTGCCATCAAAATTATTTCCCTCTTGCATGTTTTGTGTGTACGTGCCGTGCTTGCACTAGAATGCATTTTAAACAGCTGGTGGTGCTAGTTTACTAGAATATCGTGCTACAGTTAGAACATAAACCTCTTGCTCACCAGTGTTTGTTTTTTTTGTAATTGGGTTTAGATTCACTTTCTAGAATCTTTCACTAACATCTCGACTTGTCAGTTTAACCCTCTCACTGCTGCAGGCAACCGGAAATGCCCTAAAGAGCTGTGCTTGTGCATAATCCAGCAGGGAGAGGGTTAAGGCATGAGGAAACCCGCAACATCTGTAGCGCTGAATGTTGCAGTAAACCTGCGAGCACCGGCTGGTACTGACGGACCAAGGATGATATCTGTGCTCACCGGTGTAACAGGAATTGGTAGTATACCGACTCCAAGCTGGCCATCTTGCCCCTTTTAATGCAGAGTGCCAAGCAGGGGAACAAGTACGACGTAACACCAACCTACAGGCACTTGCTGTCTTGTGGCTGACACTTCAACCACAACACAGAAGCACTCCTTAAAATATTCCTACTTGGCAAGTTCTCAATCAACAACAAACCAAGATTATTTTTACATATCATATAATACATTTTATTGAAATATATATATACACCAGATACAGGCATTCGTCTCCCATACGGTTCTTCTGTTGTAATATTTCTAGTATTTACATCTTATGTCATGTTTGTGACCCAAGTATGGTAAAATTGCTATATAGGGCACATAAGAAGGTCAGATCTATTTTTAGAAATACCCTGAAATTTCCAACATCCTGGTAATAACAAAACATGACTACTAGGCCTTGTGTTGACTAAACAGTAGAGAAAATCTTAATATGTCTTGAATACGGATTGCGTGCTTAAAATTCTGTTCGATTCAGATATGAATCATGTTCAGTATGTCCACACGTATACACTGTAAGGTATGTTCACAAAACAACAGTCACTCACATATCACTGTAAGGTACGTTCACAAAACAACAGTCAGTCACATATCACTGTAGGTTATTACCAGAATAGTTAGTTATAACAAGATGTCTTAAAAATATACTTTTACCCTCTTAGGTGCCCTATTAATTGTATGTTCCTGAATTAAGCATCAGAAAATGAATAATAATTCATCAAATTGTGCAGTTCCATGCAGATTTGTTACAGTTGACCTCTGAATATTTATAGATTAAAAAAAAGAGAAGACATTACAAAATAAAATATGACGCTAATTACATGAATTTTGTTAATGTGAGCTTGAATGAGAAGAAATAACTTTTAAAATATTGTAAATAATGATAGAATAACGTATTACTTTTACGAGATGGATATATATAACCTAATGATTTTGATTCAATTTTTTTCAAAATTGGGGATGCTATATTTTTCAAGTAAAATTGTATTTTCGTAATATAGATTCATGTACTCGGTATTTGATTTTAATAGTTTGTAAACTATTTCATAATAAAACAAGGCTTACCGGTATGGCTTCTAGAATGCATTCAGACATTATTAGTATTATATAAAACAAGCATAGATACAAAAAAAATAAAAAACACACTTAAATTTAATATTTGGAGAAAAAAAACCAAGGAGCATCTTGAATAAAATACTCTTTCATGTTGCAAATAAATCTGGAAATATGATTTAAACAATTTGATAATGTATGCTCATATTTGATTTAAGAACATTATTAAATACAGTGTATTAAAATGTCCTTATAGTAAGCATCACTATAAATGGTAAACCTAAGCTACAAATCCTTGGACAAATATATTAAGTTTATACATGTACGGTAATGCCCTTGGATTTCAGTGCTTGCACCAACTTGGCCAGTGGAAGAACACATGAAAATGTTACACTTTCTCAACTATTACTTCTGTAAGTGGGATCAGGATTGTGAATTTGGGGTTTGGGTATGGTGGTGGTGGTGGTGGTGGTGGTGGTGATTAGCACATCATTTTAACCCTCTATCTGCTGGATTAGGCACAGACACAGCTTTTTAGGGCATCTCCAGTTGCCTGCAGCAGGGAGAGGGTTAATGCATAACATATATCGGGGATTTTGAAAGATATTGAGACAATAGCCTATTGTACTTTCAATTGTCGAAAAGAGAGGAAAAGAAAGAAGATTGTCTGCCATGGCAACAGACCTGCATTTACATCGACCCCTGGACAAATAAATCGGCAGATTTCCGCTGTTCTGCAGAAAATTGCCATGCCTGTTATCACATTTTATTTTGGTTTGATCTTGGTACAGTCAGACCCCGTGATAACGGTCTCCATTGTACCGGTCTCTGTTGTATCGCTTTCTCCGCTTGCCGGTCAAATTTTAATCATTATGGATTTCCTACTATGTATATTCTTTTACTCGATGAATGATTGATCCGATGATCCGGTCGTTATCTTAACATAAACGGAAATGTCCGGTAAAACATGATGCTTCAATAAAAATAGAAAGTTTCTGCAGAAATATGGTCCTATTACGGTAGGTATTATTATCCAAGGGCAGATACTGTGTATGAAGCTAGAAAAAATCTAGTAAAAATGTAAAAAACAAATTTGCAAATGTGAATTACGAGATGTTGAGGTCAGGAGGCTATGAATAATTTGATTAATCTTGTGTTAATTTATTTCTTTGATGAAATATCGAGGTATTTTAGCTTTGATCAACACAACATTCAAGGGCAGAATCAGAATTCTTTTAAATTAGATATTCTTGTGTTTTTGTTTTAATACAAAATTATATAAATATATTTCTACATTATTTTTTCATCTCTTCAAAAAGATATCCTGTTTCCACCGCTTGTGACATGACACATCTTCAATGCTTGAATATTGGAAGAGTTTGACATATATCTTCATTATGATCATTTCCTGATTCAATCATTGATGTTGATAATGATACTATCCTAAAGCAATAAAATGCAGTACCAACTCTGTGACGTTGAACAAAATAAACTAATACTTCAAAGAAGCTTACAAACTATTCAACTATTCCTGTTATTGAATATCAGTACTGTGTTACAATAGCCCAAGTAAATTAAGTCAAATTATCTTAAAGACATATTTACAACTTTAAAACATTTACTAAATCGTTGCATATTCTTTGCAACTTTAAATCCAAACAGCATCCAGAAATGTAAATTGAAAAGAAATTCCGACACTTGTATTATTGGGGTACAGTCATGAACTGACATTAGTAATGTATTATTAAAGGGTAAAACAGAAATGTACAAGCCAACTGCGTCTCATGTCAATCACCTGTCAATCACCTGTCAATATGACCGTGTCATCGAGGTGGAAGTGAACAGAAAACTGCGACAGACACATCAACACAGAAATCACTGCTGTGCATATGCCCTCTGCGAGAAATACTGAATGTACACCACTCATACTTCCTTATTTACAGCAATGTATATTCTAAGAGAAACAACTGTATAATTAAGGAAAATAAAAAATAACTTAAGAAGTCATCACTGTTCGACATCACATTCTGTCTTTCCACTGGCTTACAGATGTAGAAAACAGAAATCTGTAGACAAAGCTAGTTATCTAACTTGGAGATAAGGGAGAGAGAAAATTACTTAAATCTGTCTTATCACATTCAGTTGATTTTTTTTGGATTAATTAGAAATAATTCTTACGGGCATTACTTTAATTAAAAGATCTGGAAACTTACGTTTGATCCATATACCAAATTCTTCCTGGATTATCTTCAACATTATTGAAAGTTATTATATTAATACCATACTCACTTGGAACTCTTCATTCTGATTTAATCATTATGCAGCATATGAAACACAAGGAAGACAGCTCTTGCAGTATCATGATTAATCTTTGCAGTAGTTGGTGCAATTACTCAGGTGTAGTTTTTAAAAGATACCACCCAACATATCCATTATTTACAAACTTGTTTGATTCACTGTTCAAATACATTAACAAATATACAGAAAAAAATTCCAAATATCTATTCCTGTTAACTGATAGATCTACAAAATAAATTACTGCTAGATCTAAAATAAGAGATGAGTTTATATCTTTTTCAGAATAATTACCATAAATAATTAAAAATTAATGGAATGAAGAAACATTTAAATGATTAAATTAAAAAACAATATTATTATGGTAGAAATAAAACACTATAAAATATTCTATTAAATCTGTAAACCGAGTGGAAAACTGGCCAAGTACATGTATACAAAAGCTAGTTATGGAATAGCTTTCTCAAATCGCAATGTATTTCTCATAAAATAAATCCTTTCTATCTTCTCTTTACTAGAACAGCACTATATCATACGATTCTCACACCATACAAGAAACTTTCTCTCAAATTGTAGGCATTTGGGGTGATAGCCTGAAGACCTTATATTAACAATACTACAAATACAGAACTAAACATTATTCAATTACTAGTAAATTAAAATCAATTAAAATCTTATATTTTCATATTACTTGACATTCAAATTATAAAACGAATGAAAACATTTAAAACTAAACTTTTCTTCCCCTCCTTCAAAATGGACTGAATAATATATTTTAAATATTAAAAATATATTTAATGAAATAATAATGTGTATATTTATATTGTGGAACATCAACTGGAAATGTGCTCATAGCTATATACATAGCACACTATATATGACATTTGTAATGTACCGGTAACTTGTATATTTCTTACAATTTACTAAATTAGTACTGTTGATGGTGACAAGTTGTTGATGACGTAGCTGGACATTGACACGTAATATTGACTCACTGTACAGGATGAAATGAGATCACAGTAACCATTCCAAGCACCACAATGGTTTTCGAACCACGTATCGAACCTCAAAATAATATGCAGTTTCCACTATTTTCTGACAAATTAAATGAAATAGGAAATAACACACCTACAGATCAACTGGGAATGTCAGCGCTACAAGTACGTGTATTACGAATGACTATCCCTCGTTGTGATCGACGTGTTGCAATGCTCCAAGATGGATCATCGCAGAATGTAGTTTCGATTCTTTCATGGAGAAGCTTACTATTAAGAAGACTGTCAGAGTGCATCAAAATATATTTATAACTATTTTGCTTACCGTATGTAATAAAATTTGGATACATGAATAAGATACTTGTTACAATTTCCTGAATACAAACCAATATAAAAAGCTATTTTAAAGATCTAATTTCAGTTTTGGATCTATTTGCTGTAATAGACAGTTATTTAACTGGCCCTAATGATATAAAAATAAATAATATCAACTATTGCCTATAAACACCTTACCATAATCATAACCATAATATTAAAAAATATTTTAACATTTGTTTTTAAACATATAAAGTTAAGAGGGGATTTAAAATCTGAGATTCAGTCATCATAGTAAATATTAATGAGTTATCTCCCTTGCACCATTGACTTTATGGCGATGTACATTACAAATGACAAATAGGTAGTTCTAGTAGAACAATTTTAGCATTATCTTAACTAAATGGAGTTATAAAAAAAAAAGAAGAAAAAAGAAAGATAAGTTCCTACTGAAGAAATATTTACGTAAGTCACATCCTTTTCAGTATGTCAATATTCAATCATAAATCTTTTTTACAGTTTACTTAAATGTCATATACTTGAGCAATTAGACAAATTCATTCAAATGAAATCAGAAATATCCTCCATTTAACCCTCACCCTGCTGCAGGCAACCGGAGATGCCCTAAACAGCAGGGAGAGGGTTAAGCATATACAAAACACATTTACAAATTACCTAATGTATAAAATGCTGATACGATTGGAGATAACAAAATAAATTATTAAAAATGTCATGACAGATTAAACAAGCAGATACGGTAGATATATTTGATATAAACACGTATTACAATTATATTAGGTCTGTTTCATATAACATTTTTTTCGCACCCAATAACTATAATACAAAATACAGGGTTTTGATTTGCAGACATAAAGCTAAGCCATAGATTATCACATAATATGACTAAAGAAAATGTGCACAGGTCAACATTGTTAAAATGGCTTTTTTTCAGTAAAACTAAAAACTACAGTTATTAAAACGGGATAAGGCATACATGTAACATATAATATAACTCTTGAATGGCCTGCATACAGTGTAAGGTCCATAATATATAAAGTTCACGCCACACATTCATTGTTATAAAATCTTATAAACACAGTGTCCTTTGGATACAAATATGCACAGACAGCCACACATTACAATCACAACAACGACTTTCACGCCAGTTTAGGAACAATTTACACTTCCTACACTCATTAGCACTATCAACATGTCCGAGACAGATCATCCCCAATATTTACACTAGTTCATAATATTTTGTATTTAGAAAGACAAAAAAAAAATCAACATATAAATGTTATTTCATTAAGTTAACATTATTACTACTAGAGACATTAACGCAAGTCCTAAATAATAGAGATTGATCTGGTTACATGGCATTATCTAATTAATTAATCCTTTGCAAGACAAAGTAGCACCTGCAGTTTTAAGTACAAATTATGTATACATTTGCTGAACACAGTAAATACATGTACAGTCAAATAAAAATCAGTTCTTAATAACAAAGAGTTGGAAGTAGTGGACACAAACCGTGGGATCCTACAATGTTGCTTGCTAGTCAGTCTCAATATGACACTGTACAACAGGTAGGATAACACAGGATATGCGTCGTGTTGTGACCGAGAAAACACATTAATTAAAATAGTGGCAACAAATCGGGTTACGTTATTCGGGAGAATTACATGAGTGATGAAAGTTGTAACATGTCCCTAAACAGAGACATTCAATGACAAGTAGCGCTGTCAACAACATTTATCCAATCGGACGCACATACAAGCTCATATCCTTACTGGTACACACACGTAACCACTTGCACACAGACATCATATGCCCTTGACACAAACACACACACACACACACACACACACACACGCACACACGCATACACGCACGCACTCACACACTAAACTACAACTCGTGTCATACGAGCTCGATCTGTTTGTATTTCTTCCTCAGGTTGGACACAGGATCCTTGTAGAGCAGCGGGTCCATCCGACTCTTGGATCGGACCAGCGGCATGTAGCCAAACACTCTGGCAAAAGTATCTACACACAGCTCCCTCTGGAGGAAGTGGAAGGGGTCTGTCCACGTCGCGGCTGCTGCCGACGTCGCCGATGCCTTGGCGCTGTGGGGCGCCATGCTGTCCTTGTACAGCTTGCGCTGGGTGACCTTGATCGGGGGAAGCTTGGTGACGTGGCTGACTAGGAAGTTAAGGAGGATGTCCTCGCAGTTGGCGGCCTGGTCCACCGTCTTTATCAGCACGCTGCTCAGGAAGTGCGTGTACATGTGGTGGTAATACCTGCAACACAGAGTCAGTGGGAGTGAGTGAGTGATGGAGTTCCACATTGCTGCGCGAATATTTTACCCATTTGCGATAACGCAACAGAGGAGGAGGAGGAAATAATATATAGACTGCAAAAAAAGGAAGAGGCGTAAATAAAATAAATTAATTAAGTAAGTGCTTATGTGTTTTGGAGTAAGTATCGAAATAGAAATGAAGAGTGAGCATGCTCAGGAAGTGGGTGTGGTGGTAATATCTGCAACACGGAAGGAGTGAGTGAGTGATGGAGTTTCACGTCGCTGCGCAAATATTTTACCCATTTGCGATAATGCAACAGGAGGAGGAAATAATATATTCAATATATAATATATGCAAAAGAGGTGGAAGAGTAAACACAAAATTATAAATTAAGAATAAGCATTTGTTGGGGGAGTAAGTAGCGAAATAGAAATAAAGAGTGAGTGTACACAGGAAGTGGGTGTACAGGTGGTGGTAATACCTGCAACAGAGATGGAGCTTAACGTCGCTGTGCAAATATTTCATGTGTTTGCGATAATGCAACAGAGGAGGAAATAATATATAGATTGCAAAAGAGGAAGAGGAGTAAATGAATTAAATTAATTAAGAATAAGCACTTTTTGGAGGAAGTATCGAAATAGAAATAGAAGGAAATATTTATGGAGTTCCACATTGCTGCACAAATATTTCACCCATTTGCGATAATGCAATAGAGGAGGAAATAACAAGAGATGAAGAGGAGTAAAATTCTTTTAAAAAGATTAAGAATAAGGGTGTGTTTTGGAGTAAGTATCCAAATAGAAATTAAGAGTGAAAATGTGGTGGTAATACCTGCAACAGAGAAGGAATGAGCGATTGTGGATTATGCAGGAATCTTTCACCCATTTATGGCAATTCAAAAGATAAGGAGGAAGAAATAAATACATAGCTAGCAAGTGAGGAGGAAGTGTGTTTCAGAGTACTAGTGCACATGATCAGGATGTGGGTGTACATGTGGTAGTAATACCTGCAGCACAGAACAAGGAGGAGGAGACAGAAATAAATATAAATATATAGCCTGTAAGGCAAGAGAGGAAGAGGATTAAAAAATAAAATCTTTTATTTTTTTTTAAAATTAAGAATAAGTGTTGTTTTTTTGTTGGACAGCATGTTGGAGCAAACCTGCACGCACACAAACTAGAAGTGATGGGGCCATGACAAAGACATCCCCTCCTCTCACAACACCACTGACAAGATAACTCAGAACCTCCAAAGTCTGCTAATCTATAAGCCTACCACCCACCCCATCTCATTTGTATGCTGGGAGTAAGAATATATTGAATTTCATTAAGAACAAGAGTACACATTAACAGTACACATTAACAGAACATAGGTGATCCCATTTCATAACATATTCATCATTCCTAGCAAGATAGACGGTAAACACAGGTTCTGGTCAAGGATACAGACGTAAAGATAATTTCCATTCTGAGGAAATAAACACGATTCTACACAGACATTCCTGTGGCTAAGTCGTCATGCCAAGGAACCAGCTGGCACCAAGGTTATGAAATATTTTCTGGGACGACTTCATGCTCAACTTGGGTTCTGCATACCTAAATTAACTAAGCTAAGACACAGACCTTAAACCTCAAATAGCGAAGGAAGGCTCTGCATTCAAAACCCAATGCAAAATTTGAGCATGAAATCGTACTCAAAAACGTTTCGTAGGCTTGGGCCCAGCTCTGGAATGGCTGGTCAGCTGGACTGGAATAACATGGCTGGACCGATAATAAACAGCATATCCTACAACAACACACAGGGGCAGGTTGGACCCATCTCCAGGCAATGATAGAAAGCAATAACTGCTGGCAGCTGAGATGACTGTAGGTGCAATCTAGTGTTAACAGTCCGGTCTGAATTAATGCTGACTAGGTTTAGGCCATATCATGGTGGAACAAGT
Organism: Lepetodrilus ovalis; assembly: GCA_032361185.1. Lineage (NCBI taxonomy): Eukaryota > Metazoa > Mollusca > Gastropoda > Lepetellida > Lepetodrilidae > Lepetodrilus > Lepetodrilus ovalis. Next base: position 2,567 of record JAUTBQ010155942.1, on the reverse strand, counting down.
GGGCCCAGTACCTTGAATGAATATATATATATATGTATAAGATTATATACATAATTTTAGTTATTTACAAAAAAAATATCTGTTGACATTGCATTTGAAAATAACATATTGCTGAGGAACGGAAAAAAATAAGGACCATAATTTCAGACAGAAATATTTCCCGGAATTCTTTTTAGTTTTATTTATATATTTCTATTAAAATTCAGAATAAATTTCAATCGTTGGAATAATAGCTTTACAGAGCTTTACATTCATTTCTTATTATTATTAGTTTAAACAGATAATTTTTTGGCTATCATAATTGGCAATGGAATTTTAAAAAAGAAAGAAAATATGGCCTAATAGCCAAAACTTTAGTTAAAAATAATTCTACAGATACCAAGATCAATTACTCTCCGACACCTATGTCTGTGACTGGTTACATAATCATATACATTTGTCCTGAGCACTCTGCAGATGTTCTGTGAAATAAGTTCATCTTCGTCTTCATCTATTACTGAGAATTCTTCCATTAGCAAACTACATCCTAATTACAATGTACAACATTTCTAGATGTACGACAGCGAATGGAAATAAGCCTGGACCCGGCTCTCGATCCCGACGGGGTCATTAGCGAGATCCAATAATATATTCTCAGATCTGAAGCACTGTCGGTAAATTGGATGCTAGTTTCTTCACAGCTGTCTGTTGGGGGTTTGATGGAAATAAAAGGCCACGACATCGCCTATTTAGATGTGAATAAAGTTCAGCCGATGACAAACTCTCAAGATCTAGGTGTCAGTGTTTCCTGCTGATATGACGACTAAATAATAAATAAATAAAGGATTGTACTGGCAGCTTGACAAGTGGACAAGTCAGAGCTAGGCTAAAGTCATACTGAATATTAATTCCTAGGTACAGTGAACTTGTCAGAATTTAAAAAAAAATTAAATATGATATTAAATTACAGGATACAATCCTAATATCTTAGGTACAGTGAACTTGTCAGAATTTAAAAAGAAAATTAAATTAAATTGCAGGATATAGTCTGCAATTATCATGAGGAAGTTAATAATTTAATATTTTTTTTAGTACTTATTTTGGGATGTAGTCATAGATTATGTGGTCTGTTCTTAGGTCACGAAACTTTCTTGCATACGTAGCTAAGTTTTCTGCTCCAGAAACTTTCATAGACTCAGGACGTTGTTAATGATTGTAAGCATATAAACAAATAATATGTATCTGTGACATTTTATTTGTAATTCTATAATTATATAAACTAATAAAGCCACCAAATACATGTGTGTACATACTAAGACTGCTGCCTCCTTTTGCCACTTACAGTGGCAAAGTGGTTAATATTCATTGTGGGACCAAAGTGGTTAATGAAACAACATGAACATCTGCACATCCGGTGCATGTTTATATTTCCATGTGCATTTTGGGCGGATCTAACCCACTTAACAATTTCTTTTTTTTTTGATCTACAAGACAAAACATCTAGGAGACTAACAATACAGGATGCTGTTTTACATTTCAGACCACGGCAGACATCCAGACTACCATTACAGCCCCACATGAAACTAAACCTTCGATGTCGAAGCCTAATCTAATTCAAATAAATAATCTTGAAAACGCCCTAAACCACAAATTTAAACCCGAAACAAATTTTAATCAGTGTGTGCTGCACAACTCATGTTGAAGTGTCACAGAATGATCGTCGTGCTATGAGAGGCGTAACTCCTAAATGCTGACATTGAGCTACGAATCTCGGTAGCGCTACGATCGCTTTGTGGAACGTGGGCTCAGGGCATCTCTGATTGGCAGTGGTGGGGAGGAGGTAAAGCGTGTCCCCGGGTGTCGGGGTTGGGTGGGTGGTGGGTGGGGCTACTCACGAGTGATAGACGGCGGCACCGGACAGAACCATGGAGTACTCGTTGTCCCACTTGGAGGTGTAGCTCCACCTTCCCTTGCTGTCGTCCCAGTAGTGGTTCCTGGCCGGGTAGCCCACCATACGATCCGGAAACTCCAGCCACACGCTGAACGCAAAGTCAATCTGGACAACAAAAAAAACAAAACATGGTTTGAGACCATTTTGAAAAGAAAAACATTTGAGACCATAAAAAAAAAGTAAAAGTTTGAGAACACCATTTTTACACACACCAAAAAATATCATAAAAACAATCAAAATGTTTGGAATATTTCTGCATCTCCAGCATTACACTGAAGGAAAAGTCAATCTAGAAAACAAAAACAGAAAAAAACCCAAAGCAATTACTGTAAGATAAAATTAGATTTTTTTAAAAAGATATTCTGGAAAAATAGCAATAACATACTACGGTATAATGAAAGAAGTAATATTTTGCTTTTGAATAACATTTTAAAATTGTATTAAATGCTTGAAATATGTTAGAGTGAATGAGATATTATTTTTTCTTTTTGTAATGGGGTTTATAGTCGCTTTCTATAATCTTTCACTAACATCACTAACATTGGGGCAGGAGGAATCCTGCAACATCCGTAGCGCTGAATGTTGTAGTAAACCTGCGAGCACCGGCTGGTACTGACAGACCAAGGATGATAACTGT
>JAUTBQ010155941.1:0-29842 GCA_032361185.1 Lepetodrilus ovalis | reverse complement strand
ATTGGCATTAGTGGATGTCTTCAGCAGTAGCTAGTTCATATCATCCTGGAGTAAGTACAACAGGATTCTGGAGTGATCACAAACACTACGGTATTACTGGCTTTAGTGGATGTCTTCAGCAGTAGCTAGTTCAAATCATCCTGGAGTAAGTACAACAGGAGTCATCATGACCTGCAGGAACCCCTCATTGTCCTTCATACCTTCACTCATGGAGATGATCTGTCATCATTGGTAGACACATTGAACATACAAGAGTCTACATTTCTATACCTTCTCCTAGAAAATCTGGAGGCCTGTTCTCGAAATGTTCTTACGATTGTACGACAATCTTAAGGATACCCTTAGCATGTACTATGGACATACTTAAAAGCTAAGATCATAAGAATGTTTCGAGTATAGGGGTCCAGGTTTGTGGACCTTTTAGCCTGATGCTGCAGAATGTACATGCCCACACAACAACAGAAGTCTCTCACATTCTCACATCACTCTTTCTATCACCTCAACAACGCATGGCTACTTACTTCTTGAACTGATCCTACAGAACATGTAGACAAAAAAGATGTGTCTCTGTCATTTCTCTATATCTACCGCCCTCATCTATAGACAGCTACTCACTTCCCATACATCTCTCTATTCCAACATGTCCGCACAACACACAGAAGTCTCTTTCATCTCTCACCCTCAACACACAGCTACTCACTTCTTGAACTCGTCCTGCAGCACGTGTAGTCGTGTCCGGCAGGAGTCGCTGTCCGCCCTCATTTCCAGGAGCTTCTGCTCGGCCTCCGCCCGTGACATCCTCTCCCTGTCCAGCTCCTTCAGCAGCCCCTCCCGCGACTCCCCGCGCTGCAACAACAACACCAGCAACATCGTCAGCAAAGCTCACACAGAACATCATCAGCATCTCACATACAGAACACCAAATGAAACATCATCAGCATCTCATATACAGAACACCAAATGAAACATCATCGTAATCTCATATACAGAATACCAAATGAAACATCATCTGTATCAGAACAACTCATATTACCCAGAACACTATCAACATTGAACATCATCAGTATTACCACAACACATACACAGATCATCATCAGAACAAACATAGTCAACACAGAACATCATTAGCACAGCTCATTAAAGGACATGTTCTGGAGCTTGACGTGGCTTTCAACAGCATCTTGATCATCTCACTGTCGAGACAGATAGACTCTATCACATAATGTACTGCACAGAGCGAGAGAACTGGGCAAATACCTTGAATAATCCTTATTAATAACTCTGATGGCCATTAGCATAATGACAGTAATGATCTTAAAATGCAATTAAAACATCCAGGTGCACACAGATTTCAGGCTCTGTAAACATGCAGGCAGACAAATCTCTGACAAGCCGTCATAAGAATGCCACCATAAAACCCATTAGCTTGTGCTTCTACTGATCCATTCTCTGTAATCATCTGGAATCAGAGGCATTAACTCACAGGACATTAGCACACTGTCATCGTCTCAGTACCTGCAGTCAGGTAATATGTGTCATCAATAGCCTGTCACCATTGTCATCAATAGCCTGTCGCCACTGGACAGCATTCCCGAATCAATGCACAGCTGGATGTAGCCATCACGCCCAAAATACGCCCGTTCTAATGCCACATCTATTTACGGACGACCACGAACAATGGCATGGACTTTTCCTGAATACGACAGCTATTTGCAAAAATACATATCCATACATCCGATCAATAGGCAATGACATAACGTCATCACATGCACCAGTGGCATAACGACTGCGAATCAATATCACTGTATGTGTCAGTCACCTGTCATATACGTTAAACACTCCACAAATGAATGGGTCTATTTCAGTAATGAACATGTCGACTTAGGCAATGACGAAGCCTGACATCAAAGAGCTGCCGTCTACTGTTTATTAGAGCAATGACAGCAAATATTGAACCACCTTCTACAAATATGTACTGTCTACTTAAATATAACTTCAAAGGCAAATATTGGCACTATATCTTTACTTGATTACCATGATGCTTAACATGATGGCTCATTATTCAGCGGCCATCTTCAGATTTGTCGTAAGTGGCCGTAATGATGTAAGTAGTGATGGGCAATGGACAATGCGTATGGACAACAATGTATATGACATCACATTACTTGAGATTGACGATGGAGTTGTTAATGAAGTTGCTGTGAGAGAGCATCAAAGCTCATTCTGAAGTAATGTACAATCATGTCGCATGATTTTCAACACGTAGATGCGTGCTATTGGTTGGAGAAATTCTGTTAACTGGTAATCAGTACAATTTAGGTTTTGTCCAAAATTCACTAGTTTCTAATTGTGGATTGCTTTTACAGCTAACTTGTAATTTGATATGATACAGCCAGAAAAGAAAATCCACGGATATGCAAGGTTATATTATTTGAATGAAATCTCTAAAGAAATTGTTATGCATAACATTAATCAATTAACAAAAAAATTGGAATTGTCATCAATTATTTCACAAACCTGAGAATCAGACGGTACAATGTATTATGGACTGATTCTTTTGATCATGAAAATAGATTTCTTAACCTTATGAAATTTTGGTATTTTATTTTATTTCATTATATTTTTTTTAAGGGAAAGGGGGAATGGACTCAAGAAATCACATCAAATATCCCTCGGGCATGCCAATGTGGACATCTTGATTGTGGAAATATCCTGACAGAACCGCTCCAAGCATGAAAAGGTGTTTTTAAGAGCTTTCAAAATTGGGATTTTAATGATAAGGTCGTACATAAATCCTGCTCTCCTCAGCTGCACGTGGCACGCGGCAGTTACGTGAAGTACCGTAACACCGCGACATGTCAGGAAGGAGAAATAGGGGACTACCGACTATAATCGCAAACTCGTGACTCGAGAGGTTCGAAGAGCGTCCATCAAATCAGTGCCCATTCAACTCTCTTGCCTACATTTTTTTTTTATCGAAGACTTCCGCGAGATTTCTATTGGGCACTGAAATGATGATATCGTGGAATCCTTCAAGAGTGAAACGTGCATGGTCAAAGAACAGCCTCATGGAATTTGTTGTACAAGATGTTGAGCAATTGCCCCGATCAATGGCTGGGCACTCAGAGTAGATTGACTTTATCCATCAGGGTTGTAAGTGTCCCACTCATCAAAGATAAACTTTTTACACACACACACACACACACACACACACACACACACTCACATGGATGGCATCCGAGTACCGCTACAAGGACTTTGAAGACACACGTCTACGATGGATAGAACTTGAACAAAACACGACGCCGTTAAATCAACGTCGAGATTCCATGGTTTTGTGGAATCTACATCTGCTGCACCAATGCTCATTGGACTCAATGCATGACTTCTTCAAAACAAGCCACATATTTTGCTAAATTATCGGGTTAGGGTATTTCATTGATCTAATGGCAATCTGCTGATGGTCGGAAGAACTGTCTTATGATATGACACACATGCCATGGCTGATGCTGGCAAATGAAGGAAGATTAATTGTACAAGGTTTATACAGACATTGCAATGTTAACAGACCATGGAACAATTTTCATTCACAGAGAAAGTCATTGAGTTGGGTTCTAAAGCTATTTTCCAACATTGTTTGTGAGCTGGAATAGATGGGATGAGATTCCAGAGCATCAATGGAAGACAGGAAACACAGAGCTGGTACACATGAACCTAGGGATGACAAGTATGTAACTAATATTAATAACGTGTATATTTATATTGCGCCAGATCCATGCTCAGATGCTTCCTCATAGCACCACATGATTACCCAAGTAATCCATATGCACTCATTTACCTTTTAAACTCCATAGGGAGTATACAACCCAAGCTGCCATATAAGGCACTAGGTTTGCATTCACAGTTACATCTCATCCTACCGGGTGCCCATCCAAAGCAGGGTGGACTGAGAGCAGTGTGGATCTAAGCATTTTGGATCAAGATTGCTAAACAATGGCATGAGCTCGACTCGGAACTGAAACCAGGTTATATGACAGACATGCTACCTCTAGACCATATGCTACAACTACATGTTAAGAAGTTGGTTAAGCCCATGGACAGCATCAAAATGAGTTATTTGATGAGGTGTGATGCTGTAACCAATTTACTATTACAAAAACCTATAGAAAGAGCTATGAACATATGTTACCAATTCATTCATAACATGCTTGATTCTAGAATGGAAAACAGAATGAAAACAAACATTTTCCAGCATTGCAAACATCACTGCATTGTGACAGCACTGTTATCTTCTAGCTCCAATTATTTCATTAGCATTGTCACGTCAAAAAATAATTACTCTCATGACATGAATAGACCTTCCAAGGTTATGCCCCAAACTCAAATTACACTGGATAGTCCCACAACATTACTTTGCATCAGTGTTTTCAATAGGTGGAGGTGACCGCCAAAATTGTCTGTCTACTTTCAATCTCAAATAAATAATTTAATATGCGAAATTTTTGATAATTCATGTGATTGACGTCTTACTTTTGCTACTCTGCCACCTACTTCAAATTCTACTGAAACCACTGGTGCATACAGCTACCACTACGACCACCTTTAGCCTCTAACACCCCACATGGTTGGTGAACAACATAGATGTGCTTTACCGTAATATTACCTGATTCAAGACTATTCTGATATGGAAGAGATCGAGGACATCACTCATATGCTAGATCAGAGGTATCCTGCACTGACACTGGGTCCCAGTCTTTAGTCAGGCTCAGGTATCAATTTCCGGCTTAGCTTCAATTTGCTTGTCATGGTAATGTGCTGATTCAATTTGTTACATTTCATACAGCATTGTATAGGCTGCTATCCTAGGCATTGTATAGACTGCTGTCCTAATGCTGTCCATAGGTTGCTGTCCTAGGACGACTGAGTAAAGGATCTAAACAATCCAAACCACTGCTCAATTCAACAATCAGCTAAACAGAACATGCAAATTCGTCTTGCACTAAAGCCACAGATACAGTTTCTCCATTACAGAAAATGACATGCAAACATTCCCCTTATCGGAGGCCGACCGTCCTATGAAACAGTCCCCTTATCGGAAGCCCACCGTCCTATCAAACAGTCCAGGATTTACGACTGAGGACCAAACAACTGATCAGCCCCTATAAATCAATAAGGGGCTATAACTGGAGGAAGTAGTTACACAAGATCCACGCCAAAATTACGCTTGTTCGATGGTGTCGACTAATTTACGATCCATACATTACGCTTTCTGTGCAATCAACATGCTAAATGCTACACGTGGTAGCAGAATCTTGTTGTGTATTGAAGTTCCTTATTTGATTTTCTGCTAACACAGTAATAACTGTTCATAAGCTAGGCGACGAATGTGCACTGGCGGGCTGAAACAAAGTGGTTGTAAATGAATAGTTGCGAGGTCTATGCAAATAAGGTGCATGTGGGTTGATATTGAATCTAGATGAGAATTATTTTTACGCATAATCGATACAGCATAACCATGTCAATGCTGCTGTATTATAATAATGACGGCATTGCATAACTACTGAAATAAAGTACACTTGATATCACTTTATTACACTGTCGATAATGGTGATAATATAGCAGCTTGGCTTGATGATACCAATGGAAGTTGAATATTATGAAGATATATGATGATGATGATGATGATGATGATGATGGTAGTCATGATGGTGATGGTCATGATAATGTAATGGTGATTATTTGGTGATTATTTGATGATGATGTAATTATGATGATGATGATGGTGATAGTGAATATGATGATGGTGGTGGTGATGTGATGATAATGTTGATGATGCTGTTGATAATAGTGGTGATGATGATGTTGTTGTTGATGATGATGATGATGATGATGGTGGTGGTGGTGATGATGATGATGGTGATGAAGAGGTAGGAGGATAACCAAGCTAAAAGATTACACAACTGGTTTCCACGCAGAATGCATCATAATTATTTATCCATATACTGTACAAACTCATCTTTCCTGGAAGTTTTTCAAGATTTCCAATGTATTTTCTCAAAAGGTTCTACCACATGTGTTGGGTGAGAGAGTGAATATGGAGTTTAATGTTGCTGCAGGAATCTTTCACCCATTTGTGACAATCTTTCACCCATTATCTTTTTGGACTTGTAATTCCTTTATATTTGGGTGAAGTAAATAGGTGGACTGACATCAGGTGGACTGACAAAATGGTTGACCAATAAATTAATTGGTGAACTGCTGGAGAACTGATGGGTGGACTGACTATCAAATGGACTGATAGATGGACAGACTGACTGACCGACAAAGCAGGCATTACTCTACAATAATTCCAATTTCCCCAGCAATGCACTCGGCACGAGATCCTTCATGGCAGACCGGTACAACAAAGTTACGAGATACTAATCCACCATGACTTTCTACGGGACCTGCCCTAATTGAAATGGTCCCTGTGCCTGTTATACATCACATAGTGCTGTACCAAAACAAACTTCTATTCTGACACAATCAATAGCCCCCTCTTCAGGTTTTTGGGGAGTTCAATAGATCCCTCTCCGCAGAACACGAGACGGTCAGGCGGCCATGTTTGCATTCCTTTGCCAGAGTAAATACTGCGGTGCCATGTATCAAATTAGTAAGCAACGATAACTGATAGATGAGAAATACGACCAAATGGCCACCTCAGGGACAAAGTTTGCATGCATCAGTTCCACCATCAGAGGTGATAAATCATCCAGGAATCATCAACAGTTTTGGCCATCGTCAAGAAGAAAGTGATTCTTATCTACGTGCTTAGTCAATCAATAAATGGTGTATGATTTTAGATTACTAAGAACATAACAATCAACTTCTGAAAAATTGCTGCGTTGTCATGTTCATAGCAATAGGAACAAGGACACTGACTGACAATTGAAGATTACAATAAAAAATATTAAAAGAAAAATGAATTTCCATTTCATAATAACAAAACTGTTTTATATTCAATTAAATTTCACATCGTTGTTGTATTCACAATTTTACCATATCACCATAATTTTCACAACAAACCTTAAATCAGATTCTCATAAGAATTGAATCCAAACTTATAAAAATTGAGAGTGGAATAACTTTCTTTGGTGAATATGATGCTAACCCCAGCATAGCTGATAATAGCCCTTCTAAACACGTTGCTGTGGAAATCTCGGACATGAAGTACAAGATCCAAAAACTCATCTTGTCAACACCAGCATGATACCATGTAAAATATGCCTTAGACAAAACATAGATAGGTATATAGAGTTGTATTTGGAAAAACAAGATCTAGCCGATCTCCGTCTGAGAAAGTAAAAAAAACCAATGCCTACACGCGAGATCACGTTAAGGAGGTCCAAAAATCGACCTCCGTCCTATAGACCTCCATCAGTGATAACCCCCTTGCGTGCATTCCTAAACAACAACACGAGTTTCATCAAAGACTGGGACCCTAATCCAAATGAGAGAAAACAGATCGTTTGAGCAATTTCTTCTTGTCCGTAAATAAGACAAATAGTCCCCTGACGAGAGGTGTTATTTCGGCAAAGTCCAAACAGGGGCCATCACATGGTTATATCTGGTCTGTTGCCGAGCAACGGAATGCAGTACACAGAGTGTAAGAGTGTTGAAAAGTAGAAATTGATTTAGTGGCGAAAACGAACATCCTGGAGGCCATTGTAGCATCGTCTTTTATCACGGGATTGGCGATTGACTACCGTGTAATCAACAAGCAACAGACAATCCAGCAGTAAGTGTGAGTTGCAGACGAGGCACAAACCAATTACTGCAGTTGAAAAATACCCATAGGTGACTGCTGTCTGCAACTCTGAAAGCAATTCCTACTCCAAATACACCAGAGTGGATTCAGCGGTGGTTAGACATCATCCCTTCCAGCTGATTTCAGAATAAAGGGATTCATTCGATCTAAGACATTGAGAATTGACTTGGGGATTTCATTGAGAGCTTGGTTTATAAATATCTTATCTTCAGTGGCTCGATGGAGCTTACTGCTATATTAAGACAGGATGACATACAGAAATATGTCACAACGATGGCAATCACGTTAATTACTCAGGCTAGAAATTCATGACGAGAAAGTTAACTGTGGAAAGTGCATGTTTGATACAAGTAAATCTGTCATATAATATGTCATTAAACCAGACAACATAATGGAATAATAATCACTGTCCAGACAAACTGGGTACAGGTAGTTAACTGCAATTCAGAAAGACATTTGGGGCAAGTGGAATTAAATGATCAGCCCTAACTCGGGATATTTAATTTAGGATCAGCACACGCAAATAGCTAACCTTTTGATTACTGACAAGATGAGGATAGTCCTGTTAATTACAATCAAACTGTCCGTGGCTGAAATTGACATCGCACAGCAGAAGGAAATGAAACTTCCTCAGACACCAGAGTTTGGTTTGTCCACTGGTCAACAGATTCAGAAGTGTGGCCGATCCACAGGACGAGGAATCATAGGCCTTGGATTAGAGCTCTGTGTGATGATGCTAATGAAATTGACCAGAGGCATTTAGATCAGTGGAGTGATGGACACGAAATGAGCATTAAGGTGGCATGCTGCTGCCAACTGACATGTCGCCTGGAGAATGCACATGACAGTGACGCGGAGCAAGGGACGTGCAATCCACGACACCGATTCCCGGGAGCCAATAAGACCCCAATGAGATTTGTCCAGACACGTTACATACAATGACATATTGGAATCTGGTTCACGCAAAAATGAACTTCGTGCAAATTTTGAGCGAAGCTATCTTTTCTGTACCGGTCTTGCTCAATATTAAAACTTACGATTGATTAATTATTTAATCAGAAGTGTCAATCAAACGAGAATGACGATGAAGTTCACAAGGAAAGAGAACAGGTGATCGCTTATCAGTAAAACAGTTGCATCACGATTAGGTTTCTCGAAAGATTGAAACTTAAATTGGTTTTAACTTGACAATACATTTAGCCAGTCCTTCAGGGAGAAAGATGTATTTTACAAGACATTCTCGATTTCTAACCATTATGAACATGGTGTGTCAAATATTCCAATTTAAATTTGAACATTTAATTCTTGACGAAAGCGATTTAATTTCCTGTCCAGATGGTTTGACCGTGATGTAATCAGTGACCTTGGCAAACTTGCTACATCCCCAGGACCGGTTGAGAACTTCAAACAGGGTGGGCTGGGTTTGTCTGCACCCTCAGGGGATGTCTGAAGACATTGTTACAACCTCGCTGACATTAGCATGTCTAGCTGCATTGCCACGTCAATTTAAACATAGTTAATGTTTCTCACCTCTCAAAGAGGAGCTCCTGGTTGTAATTATGATCAGAGAAGTTTGAAGTTTAGATAGTTAGATTACAACTTTTGTCAAATTGAGTTGAAATTTTAAAGAAAAAACTAGACCAAACTAAAAACAAAAGAAAATACAAGATGTTACGGTTCGACCCAAAATGTACAATGATGTGAAATTGGTAACATTTTACTATAGTAAAAAGTATTAATAATGAAATGTAATAATATTGGCACTTGTATGAAAAAAGCATGGAAGCAACTTACCTATGAAGAAGAACGATTAGTCCCATTAAGATGACCTTTAAGGGCAGAAACTGATCACCAAAGTAAAATATTTTCAAGTGTGTACTAAATTTCAGTTAAATGTACATCATTAACAGGTTCTCTATCACAGGTTTACACAACCTACTGGCTACTGGATATGATGAATGCTACATGTAGACCTATTACTATAAATTATTCTCTTTCTGCTACTTCTAATACATTAACATTGCACATGATCGCATCATGATCTCCAATTCACCAAAGCATATGCATGTCACGGCACAAAACGGATCTAGAATCTTACTAATTCCCTTCATTGACAACACGTCCAAACTAGCAATTAGTCTCTCTTATCCCAATCCATAATAAACGACACGGGGCACACAGGCATTGTTTCCCTATCTACCAACTGCTCTTCTAATGAGGTAATCCACAAATTACCCTTGGCTCTGCATTAATATCCAGTGAAATTGACGCCTAATTAATACCACTGCATTAAGCGTGTGGATGCACCACTGGGGTTAGATCCATGTTTGTAACCTAAGGACATGGCCTTAATTCTATTATCAATGTCTACTAGTGAGTGTTGGTGAGGAGGGATGGTGGAGTGTGGGGAGGGGGGTGGTGGTGTGTGGTGGTGGGATGGACTGGGCAATGAGAAATTAAGACTGGGAACAGGGGGATCTCCTAAGTGGGGGTGGAGTACAGCGGATCCCCTGAGATGTGGGTGGGTAACGGGAGAAGATGGGCTGGGTGGGGTGTGTGCAGTCGTTAATCATCGTAAGCTTGACAAGGCTCCTAGCCTCGTGTTGGCTTATTGTCGTTCAATGTCAACTGCTAATTAAATTGTCCTTCTCAAAGCTCCATCATAAATGTGCATCCTTGCCCCGTGCATTAAAGTAAAGAATCAGCTCGAGGCAAATACATGCACCTGCATTGCATTTGTATGGAGACGTGCGCATACATGTAATATCGCAGTCTACCGTACAAAGTGTTGTGGTGTACACCGACAGGCTTGCATGGCCACAGCACTATAATACTGATGATTTTATCTGAAGCACTTGATTGTGCTGATTTCCTTCAATTTACTAATACACATTACAGTCAGACACTGTTATACCAGACACTATCGTTTTCGTTAAAATCTGTCTGGTAAGCGAAACAACCTGATCATCGGATCAATCATTCATCGAGTTGAAGTATATACAGTAGTAGGAAATCTGTAATGATGTAAAGTGGAGAAACCATTACAACGGAGACTGTTATAATGAGGTCTGACTGTATACATAGCTTTAACTCTAGGTTGTAGTACTTATTATCTTTCCATGCCAAACCTCAGACAAATTTATTTTAAAAAAATCAAATGTAACACAATGAAACAGGAAATTGTAAAAATACTTATTGTACACCTTACATATTAAAATAAGCACATTGTGCTTGTATAAGATTCAAAACTTGATCGGTAGAAAATTATTTGAAGCCTAAATTAATTGCACACAATAATTGCTCATGAAATGAACCACTAAACAGATGAGACGAAGTGTGTTGAAAATGGAAAATCACATAACTAAATGCATCCTTCTGTCATGTGTAGCATGAAAGATTCCGTGAATTTCCAGGAAATTAATACAATGGTCATAATTGATCGTTCAAATGATAACAAAGTCGCATATGACTTGCACATAATGCTGTTAAGTAAAATGATTATATAGCAAAGAATGAAAATAGACATATGATATCAGAGAAAAACGAAGTATATACACAACCCATTAATGAGAATATCGATAGGGTTAAAAATATTGATATAATTAATTGTAGTGCTAGGAATGATATTCAATACTTAACTGATCACCTTCTGCAACATACTCACCAAAAATCCTAAGTTATTTTCTTATTTATTTCCATGCAGTCCAGCCTATTGACTGTCCATCCTGCATTAACTGTCCATCATGCATTAACTATCCATCATGTATTGACTGTCCACCATGGTCAGTGTACTGGTCAAATTATGGTCAAGCTACAGTGAGCTAAAACAAGACCATTACATGATTTAACTACTCTCACCAGAGGCGTACAACAGGGTGATCAATTGCCTCTTTACTCATCTATACATGAAACAAATGCTTCTTGCCTACAACAAAAGATCAAAGAGGCGATTACAGTTTAAGCAAAATTTAACCCAGGAGAGGCCCTTTACAAATGTTTTTGCAGCGATGGATGCTGAGCTGTTAGTCATTACGTCCGACAATCGAACCACCACCTCGCCGGTGAGCGGATCCGCGCAGAAACCATTGAAGTGCCATCTTCAAAGGAAAATTAATCTCTATCGATAACTTTGCATCATTTTTGCGCAGCGAGTAAATATTATAAAATGTTTCCACTGCAGGCAAGAAGAGATGAGTTAGATGGTGGATCTCCAATCCCAGGTGATCACAGCCAGGGCGTTGTCTTAGTCCACGGTTTATGGTAACAGAAAAAATACGAGCATATTTTCCATGTTTCCCTGTATACACCTTGTACTGGGATTCAATGATAAGGTGATACTCCATGTTGAGTGAAATCACCTTTGACAACAGGTGGAGTGAATAGCAAAAAAATTAAGATATGAAAATATATGCATTCGAACAACTTAGTGTTGGTTCAAAATATATTTCAGAGAAACCAAAGTGTCATCTGTTGTTTTTCTCTCCATGATTATATGTCTTTCATTTTATTGAATATTATGTTATTTTCAATGACCGCTATGGAGCATTCGTCGTAACACAACCTAGCAATGGCTACTAATTGTAAAAGCTCAAGAATTATTTTAAAAGACTCTGCTGAATATCATATTACAGCACTTTGCAGCATGTGTCGTAACAAGACCTGGGAACAACTGCTAATTGAAAAAACTCAAGAATCATTAAAACAATCCTGAATATTATATTACTTGAGTTTTAACAATTCTTGAAATTTTCCCAATTAGCGACCACTCCCAAGTCGTGTTACGGCACATGCTGCAAATTGCTCAATATCCTTTGATGTCCAGCGAATCTCCATGTTCTCCGTTCCAGACTGACAGAAATTACATGGATTCCGAGGCCACAAGTTGTCCGGCTGTCCGTGCCCTCCAGACATGAAGCACTCCTCACTTCTCCCGTGATGGATGAGTAGTTTCCCCATCGCTGCTCTAGCCAGCCGGTTCCCTGTACCCTGTCAGCGGCTGGGGTCTAGGGACCTGGCTACAGCACCAGAATAGGGCCCTGGACTCCCTGGGGAGTACCCGAATTAGCTGGAATGGGTTCTAAGTGGACGACAGCTGCAGTGGATAAAATACTGGTCTGAGGATGAGTGACCGCTGGTCAAAGCAGGACACAAACATCAGGGGGTGCTTCCTCAATATCTGGTCCAAGGATGGCAGGAGATTGAGTGTATTTAGTACACTGACCTATAGCATACAGGGTTCTGTCCATCAATACCCATCAATAGTATAGGAATAGTTGAAATATCATGCCTGCAAGCAGTACATGTGTATTCCTAGACCAAGAATCTCTGCAATTCATTTATATTAAAATACATATATTTCAACTGCTAGTAAACATATCAAAACAGGAAACTGTTAATTATTTTCAATTATATCATAATCTAATATTAATATTATCTTTATTTTTAATTTTCAAATTTAAATACTTTTATTATATATTCTCTTTCAAATTTATATAATTTTAGCAATTAATATTCCCTTTCAAATTTATTTAATTTCAGTCATTTTCAGATTTATTTCATTTTAGCACATACTCGTTTTCAAATGTATTCAATTTAATATTATAAAATTTATTAAATTTTATCACATTACCTCTCAATTTTATTACATTTTTATCACATATTCCCATTCAAATTAATTTAATTTCATAACATATTTGATAATAAAATATATCATTAATGTAATAATGATACAAGCATCTGATACTAGAACACATGTTCATTTGTCAGATCACAGATATTCATGTATATATCGGAATATCTTGTACCGAAACCATCGTGTATACTGGATGATAAGATCAGCGAGAATGGCCAATTACAGATGTAAATCAAGACAACGGAGGGATGGAATGTATAGCTAGGCCACCAAGAGACCAGAGATCTACAACTGGCCTTGCTAATGTTGGTCTTAACACAGTCAAGATCAATACGGCCATATCAGTTTATTTATCTATCTACAACAGCAAACTGCAAACTGAAATTTGATTTACTGTTCTAATCAGAATGTACAAACAGCAAACAAGGATTGGGGGGATGTAGATCCTGTCTAGAATTATCTCGATAAAGCGTAATTTACAGGGGACTTTGTACGTGACTGATAAATTTTGAATTATGACAGTTTTTGTGAAAGCTTGATTTTTGTGATATCATTTTATACACGCAAGCTAATTGTTTAAAAACTACAACAAGCATGTTAAGCAGCCAGATGGAAAGTCTTATCTGTTCAATTGCACGAACACCATTAGTTAATTTCTGATTATCCAGTAAAAAATCTGAAAACTATAATTTTAAATTGACCATTTCCCGTTTTGATATTTGTCAGCGGTAGAGACCTTCTTCATTATAGTAATTGACATTAACAGTCACTCAAAGCTGACAAACATTGTTAGTTAATGAGAAAAATGATAATAATGGGCTTAGATGGCCAAGGAAAGCAAACAGGGTAAGCAGGCATAGCATAGTCTCCTGGTGAGCCCTTTGAAAGTCCTGAGTTCTAATCTCTTAAGGAAACACCCCGTCCTAGTCTGCCTCCAGACTCAAAGCCTTAGCCAACATTCACAGGCGCAAATTAAAATGCCGGAAATCGTGTTTTTTTCCACTCGTCCATTTTTATAATGATGAAAGAACTTTTTATTGTCATGCTTAAAAAGGGGGTGAAAATCCATATTTGCTTCCTCAAAGGTAAAATTGGAAAAGAAAAATGGAAATAAAGTATTATCAGTGTTGAAGAAAGCTACTCGTGAGGCTTGAGAATAGGTATTATGATCCTGAATTGAGAAATTATATGGCGTGACGGTAGAGACAATTGGTATTGGTAGTGACATTGAGAATACCATGTGACACGTTCACCTGACATCTTTACAATATTGAACAATATCAAGTCTCGTTCTCGAATTCATGGGAAAATGAACAAGAAGGTTTGATTCTATTTCTATGGTAATCATGGAATAAGAAAGTGAAATTATCTATTGATTTTAGTGCAATGTCAGACAACAGTGATGTACAGTAAGATCAAGGAACAATGACTGACAGGGAGAGAAATGACTCAAAGGAGAGTAACATATTCCATCTAAAGGTGATCTCTCGTAGTGCGATTTGAAGTAACAACTTGTATTACCGATGCATGAGAGCAATAGAAAATGATGTAGGATCAAATATATTTGATTGTTTTCATGCCTCGATAACACAAGTTGTTGCTACAAATCGCACCGTGAGAGTCCACCTTAATCTCATCCCTCCAACGTACTTGTTCTCCAGATGGGAATTAAGTCTTGAACTATAAAGTTTTGTTAATGATCCATTATGTAGACTATCCTACCCTCTTCAATATTGGCAGGATGTATTTAATACCACAACGCAATCCTATGTAACATACGTTACATTCTCAGAAAAAACCCTTTCCCAGTATTTCTATGGATAAACTAATTGAAACAAATCCTGTTAGCATAGTGCAGACACTAACGTCCAATTATTATTGAAATGTACGCAAAGACCTACAGTAACTGTCAATAGTATTTAATCTCAACACTGAACCGACTTGCTTTGATACTACTACTACATCAATCAAATGAATCTAAATCAATTCCCGAACTCTAGCATGCCGGAAAAACATTCAGTTCTTCGCTGGTGAAAATAAGAATTTACATGCGAAATTAGTCGGTAATTGCTGAAAGTTAAGACTCAAAGAGAAACAGCTAAAGTTCTGTGTGATCAGACGACTAATAACTTGACAAGTACCGACAAACACAGATAATGCAGATCTGATCGTCATTGTAACGCAGCACCTAAATATTATCAAGTAAAGGAATCAAATTTAGCAAGGAAATCGATGTCAGAATGAGGGCCATTCGAGCCACCTCGACATCACACAAAGAGAGAGTGCACGCTCCCAAAACATTGGTAATGATATTTGCACTCTTTGAGTTACAATGTAATTCTCCTGTCCTCTAGACAATCTTAAAGGTTTCTCTTTAGAATCGGGACTTGGATAATCGTGAATCTCATAGGGCCATCATGGCGCGCAAATGTTTGAACTCGAGAAAGGGTAAAAATTATTTCCTAGTACAGTGCCTCCATCAATAATTAAGAGATGAACTTGAGTTGACATTACAACATTGCACGTGGCGTAACATTGCTGTGTCCAAGGGAATAGTCTTGAATAAGATTCCTAAAGGTTCAAAGGAATGTATTCACGGTGAGACAATGACAACTGCTACAAAAAGAGTGGATCGGCATTGGCCTTCTTAAACAGATCTAGTCATTCACTGCTTAATCGGGCATGTCTAGTTGACTTTAACAGGAAGAAGGTTAACAATAACATTATCTTGGAATATAGAAAAACAATGCCGACATGTACATCAAATCACTATTCATACCAATTTTACAACTTGTAAGGTTTTACATATATACTCCTCATTGTAGCAGTATCTTACTAATAAAACATTAGTAACTTACTAATAAAACACTAGTATCTTACTAATAAAACACTACTATCTTACTAATAAAACATAGTATCTTACTAATAAAACTATCAATACGATAGTATTAATGAAGTTTTTAAGTTGTGTTGCATACATAAAAGAAAAAACATTAAAATATTGTTATTTTAATTCTACAAGTTCTTTTTTTTAATATTGATTAATTGTCCTATCTTTCTTGTTCCTATATCTGAAAATAAACCAAAATGTTGGAGTAGATTCTTTATGCTACACTTTGTGATTAAGCGCACACAGAAATAGATTTCTACAAGTGGATGTATCAGTCGATAAAAAATACACATTGCGTATATCATTACTGGTACCGAATCAGACTCAGATCATTATTTGCATCAAGTATGTTAAAAATACATTTGCACTTCACGTAAAAACAGTTTCTACTTTACATTTTCCTAAATGGACATGCATGACTGCTCAGTAACCCGTGGTAATGTCAATCATCGTGGTGATTGACAGGTCAGTGAGAGTACCACCGCAGCAACGTAAGCTTCAACAGCAGTCATCACTTTCAATGAAGGCAGTCATCACTTTCAATGAAGGTAGTCATTGCTTCCAGGAGAAATACTGTGGATGCCCTTCCAAGGGGAAAAGGCCCACTAATAAAATGGACGCTTCTTTTGAATGGTGACATTATCGAGAAGTGGTCAAAACTTACGACAAGTTTATTGATCTCATACTCCCATCAGCAATCAGCAGACGGTTAATGGCTACTTTCAATCACTCTGCTCTCTCTTTCACTCCGGCTCAATACTGCTAAATTACAAGTATTCCTACATGAAAATAGTCCATCTTATCTTTCAGTCATCTGCTTGGATTCACAAATAAGGCCATGCCAGCTAATACGGAATCATTATTTTCTGAGCATACTCGGATAGACAAAACTGGCATCTTCACAAAATCAAGTGCATTATTGGTGCGTGTCAATTCACGAGAGAGAGAAAAAAATAGTGCAGTGTTTTTTTAAGAGAGAAGAAACCATTTATGAGTAAAGAACATACTATTTAAGTTCCGTGTTGGACTGGTGAGATGTTTTTAAGGCTTAGAAAGTACATGTATTGTAAAGGTGTCTTACAAAGTACAGTAATGATGTCTTACAAAAGCATAGCAATGATGTTTTACAAAGTATAGTAAGGTTGTTTAACAAACCCAAATTATGTTGTCCATCATTTCATTAAATATTTTGATTAGCTCAGCCAATACAGCTTTAGTCCACAGGAATTAGATGTCATAGAAATTTAGTATTTCTGCACAAACAAAAATGGTTTTATCAGATTAACCTCTGCCATCGATGACGACTTTTTCCTCAAACTCTAGCGAGTCCAATTGATTTAGTCAGATTCAGATGTTTCAAATGCACGCATTATATTTAGATTTGTGGCCATTATTTCGTAGGGAAAAAATTAGTATTGATCCTGAGCCCTAAGGTACAATTAAATGCTCTAAGTGGTTTGTCATTACCAGAATATTGAAAGGGCATTTTTACTCATTATACGAAATGAACTTTATCTAAAAAGTACAGAAGTAAACATATGAGCCACTTTCATAAAAATACATGTATTAAGAAATTCAAAATTTTCCCAATTAACCCAGCTCCTATAGATTGTTTCATGCACTTTGTCCGGATGTTTCCAAAACATGTGTAATCCATAAGCTTGAAATTCTATAATGAAGTTAATAAAATAAAATAACTAATAAACATTCTTCATTTCTTTGAATGAAACTGATGATTAATTAAATTTATTGCAAAAAACAATGCCTAACAAAAAATTAAAAAATCCAAAACAATGCATGATTCTTCAAAACCCACCTTAGCATTAAATTTAATTATTCTTAATATGTTTAAATTTCTCAACATGTAATAACTTTAATTGATTAATTACTAAAATGGGGTTAATTTTTTTCTCGCCACTTTATCTAATTGCCAATAGAGGAGTCATATATTGCCATGGGATAAAATTTAAAATTATATTATTGTATAAAACAAAAAAACACACTTGAATTAAAAAGATATATAATTCCTGACACACATTATAGTGTTATTATTTATGTATGTATTGATGATGTAAGAAATACCAATATGTAATGCCTATTCATTATATGTAATCTTGGTGCATAGGATATAATTAAGTGTAATCCTAGTACATAGGATATCATTATATGTAATCCTGGTGCATGATAGGATATTGACATATGTAATCTTGGTGAACACACAATACCATTATGCTTAAGTAACACTGCCTAGCTAAATATTTTCCAACCATGTTGAAAGAAACGTTCTCCTTGTTGTCAAATGTACAAAGAACTATGATTACAATATTTCAATTTTCATTCCTTTTTGATTTCCTGCCAACTTTGAAACAATGTAAACTGAAACAGGAAAGGTTCATATTTGTGTTTATAATATCCACGGTTAAATATCACAATGACTAAAAAGTTCTTTCTAAAAAGTAATGGAATTGACATATTGACAGCATGCCTGGCGTTTGATATAGCACTCAGTGCCATTTGATCTCAAACATTGAAAACTTGCCCTTCCCGTCACCGTTTTTTTTAACATCTGGTACAAGTTGTACACTTGCGTAACACCCAGCTGTCATGTCATGTGCAATGGACATCCAATGTCCATGTATGGACACAGTATTCATTGCATGGACCCGTGTCTTGAAGACAGACTGTTGTTGCAGCACTGGGAACCTTGTTGCCATCCATCAGGTTAACTGTTTGTTTTCCCAGTCACCAAGCCTCGCCATCTACTCCCGTAGGATTCTCACCTTCTCTCCACTGACAACAAATAAGCCTTGCCAGGAGAAATAAATAACCTTTTCATAACATTGCACTGGCTCTCCTACTGCTGCCCCGACTTGCCATCAATAACAATGGAATTAATCTAGAATTACCCGTCATTGTACATAATATGGATATCGTTGTTATCTTTATTCCGGATCACAGCTTTTATAACTAAATCTTTCAATTTGAATCTGTGACAGGAAAAATCCTGTCGATGTAATGTTATCTTCTTCAGTAGCATGACAGGAAAATTGAAGACAAGAAGGCTTAACATGATTATTGATATATGATTACTGATAAAGTTATCATTGTCGTTGGTGTAAAGGGCAAATTTGACTCCGGTAGGAAGTAGAAGGTTAAGAACAGTACATGCAACAGAATAACCTACAACAATTGCAACACTATCCATAATTACTTGCGATATGGATTGGGAAATATACCTGAGGATTAAACTTTCCAACAATGTCGGTCACAACCAAATAATTAATTAATTAAATGATCAATAATAATGATCAATAATCATATTTACTCATAATGTGCCTTTATTGAAAACTGGTAACCTAATTGAAACATTTTCTTATGGACATGATTCATCTCTATTAATAATTAAATTTTATTGAATAGTCAATGAAAGATACAGGCCAAACAGGCTTAAGTGTTCTGGAGCAAACTCGATATAAAACTGCAAATATGTACGTACATGCATCTGCAAGTTCATCCACTATTCCTAGCCACAGCGCTAGTGACAAAATTCAATAATGCAATACCATATCCGAGGCAAATCATGAAAAGCCTGCGAAAGAGCTACTCAAGAAGTGATCATGGCAGGGAGATATTCTATGTCATATTTTTTCCACTTGGGATTGATAAATTGTGAAATTTATAATTGTTTGTCATTAAAGCACCATGTCTGCCTCCAGCCAAACAAGTCACCTTTGGGAATGTGCTTAAACATTTAATGAGTGAGTATTGGATCAATATCAGCCTTGTGCCTTTAACTTTTACTGCGAGAGAAGCATTGTTGTGTTGCATTACTTCATCTAGTTACTCAGATCCATTCAAATCTGGAATTCTTCTAAAAGTCCCTCTTGTAGCATGCATGGTATTACTGAAATTACCTCTATTAGTTGAGAATATTGATGATAACCTGATGGTAACCTACAAAGACATTGATACCCTTGGTATCCTGAACCTGCATCTGCATTTCTTTGTGAAAAAATACATGATCATTAGATAACATAACATACCTTAATTACTCTAATAATTCGAACCCTCTAATAATTCGAGCACCTAAATTAATTGTCAAAAATTAAAGTATCCAATCCTAAAAATAAGAACATGACCATTTTTTTCAAATCTCAATAGTTTTTAACTATTTGAAGTCATTTAAAAAAATTTAAACCATATTACAACCATATTTTATACTTTAATTTGGTTGTCCCTAATAATATGAACACATACCATTTTCAATTTTCATCTTTTTCTAATAATTTGAAAAGCTACAAATTTAATTATTTTCTCCTGTTCGAAGTTAGAGTAATGATGGTACGGTGCCCCCTCAATATAACGCTAAAATTGGGGACCATGAAATACCCACCACCCCCCACACACACACACACACATTATAGTACCCGACAATATTACAGGGAAATAATGAAAATAAAAATGGGATCCACGTCTGACCCGTTATATCTGAATCTGTGGTGCATCGGACCATGTTATATTGAGGGGTACTGTATTTATATATTCTGACATCTTCAGTTAAGCAAGCAATAATACAGACTCCCTAGTTTGCTGTCATAATTTGTACTATTAACCTTTTCCTTGCTGAGGGTAACCAGTGTTGCCCAAAACAAAAGTGCATACAGTATATTTCGGATGAAGGCTAAACAAATATCTTACATGCACTACTTTCCAAAAGGAAGAGAATACGTCAGAGCTTATAAACTATTCTGATATCTAAATTCATTGCAAACAACAGCCATCAAAATACAGATATCTAACTCCATCACAAACACGAGTTAGCATACAGATTTACCCATTTCATCAGCAGGTAACAACTCTGGATCTCAGAACAGACTCGATTTGTTTACGTGCCATAACCTGCTAACAATTTTATTTCCTTAACCTTAACACAATGGTGCCAGATATACCAAGCAATGTCTACAGGTTGTTCATCTCTACATACCTGTCCTGTAGAGCTCTTCACAGATGGAATCCCGATTCTACCACAGAAGTATATACATGTATATAATATAGAATGGAGTGTGTGTGGGGCTCCTGTACGAAGCTATCTCAAGCATACAACGCTCTGTAGGTCAAGGTATGTTATTAAAATTTTCTGACTTTCCAAGCACGATCATTCGGTGTCTCCTGCTGATGGTAATAAATACATAATGCGCGGCGTGACTCCATGCTAATGCACGCATGAGGTGCTGAGTGCCACACTATTTACCCAGGTCAGTAAATTACTGTGCACTCACTTCACCTTCTCAACTCCCTGGGGATCATCCAACTCAAGCAGCCGTTTCAGGCGCTAAGACGCTAACGTTCACAATTCCATCTCTTCCTAATGGGTACCCATTTTGCAGCTGGGTGGACTGGAGCAGTGCGGATTTATGCATTTTGCTCTAGGGTGCTACACAATGGTTATGGGTATAACACAACTGTCCGGTAGCATGTTTCACAAACCATGATATCCAACTCCAGGCTCTCCTGGTCATTAATTGGATATTTCCTAACTTAATGATCAATACACTAGTCATGATGATCTAATGGAGAAATGGATCTGTGCAACTGACTGATACTGGGAAAAACTAGGTAATTATTGTTATCATAACATCCATAAAACTTTACGAATATGCATTTAGATTCACTAAATACATAGTACCAGGTACACTATCCAAATCTCCAAATTTGTTGACTATCTTAGCTATACATGCACTGAGTACATCAGTGATAGGAGCACATTAGTGAATTCAGTGATAACGATTTACATTAAAGTTTTATAAATGAAAGTTTTCCATAAAGGCCATGCAATGGTATATGTCTTTACATGTATAAAAAAATCCAAAAAAAATCTGATTTTCCCACCTCATAAGAACTCAGGTATTCCACCAAGGGTGCCAGAAAGACAATGTTACTTGGCATGAACTCCCACCAAGAACAACACAAAGGTGTTCCATATCAGCAGCACTGAGTTCTCTGATGCTACAAGGTCTACCATTGTGTGCGGAACGTTCTGGGAGAATGGCCAAGGCCTCTATTTACACCTGAAATCACGCTCCTATTTTCTCCCTCTTTATCAAAAGTTTATCCACGTCTATCAAGATGGGAACGTGGCATGTCTATCGGGATCCACCACCTGTTAAACACACTCTAGGTGCACCTACCTACTAGAAGAAAACCTCAAAGAACAAACCTCCAACAATATCCCAATAATGGGTTCAAGATTTTGACGGAGGGCATACCAAGTGGTATACCATCAGTTAAGAAACATTCCAAGCTTTCATATGAATGGCCACTCTGTATACTTTGTAAAGGTTAGAGATTCCAGTTTCGCATTGGACTCGAAGAGCAGCTATTGATTCTAACTCTTCATCATACTTGTACATTGATATTTATATTGGGAAATGTAAGAAGCACTATCTAGACATGGGATGAGCTTATGGATGAAATCAATACACTAGTATTATCAGCTAGAAAGTTGAAGGCGAGAGAACTTGTAAGCTTGGATTGGCACCATAAAAATACATACTGGTACAACAGTGAAAAGACATTAAATCTTATCATTTATGAATCTATAAAATTCCACCTTTTCCGTGATAATAAATATTAATAATAAAGGATGTTTTTTCTGTTGCTAATCTCTTGAAAATTTCTTATGTCTCATATTATTATATGAAATATACTTTTGAAAAAAATAAAAAATAATATTCAAATTTCTTTTTTTTTTCAAGGTGCACAGATATTACAAGACGTACAAGTTGCCATATCTGCAACTAGCTCCAGGGATTAATTCTCTGGAAATCAGCTATCCATCAATAAGCTCGTTAGTTCTACATGGAGTCTCCATAGTCCGTTGGATGTCCCCCGTGGGACTCGGAACACCTTGGAGTGTGTCATTATAATGTTACTTCAAGGGTCCTTACTGCAGTAGATAAGCCTGGAATCAAGGCTAGATCTGTCCCCGAGGGGCGAATATAAGTACATGTGGATTTTATACTTTATTGGATCTTCTTATTTGGATTTGAGTGGAATGTACTCTAGGATGTTATCTGTTTGAGTAATAATCACGTTTCCAATCTGATACAAAGAATGGCACATTAATGTCTTAAGCTGGATAGAATCCAAGTCCCTGTAAGATTCATTCGGGATTGTTAGGCTATATTATTTAAACCTAGTTTACTGCTGTATATGCAAAGGGATTGATGTGAAAGCCAATCTGGCTTATTGTATTGGCACTGCCATTATATCACTACAGATCAAGATTTGTCGAATTGAAATGCAGGAATATTTTGCTAATTTTGACAGATTTGTTTCAAATTTAATTGCGAATTAGACTTATGATTGATTTTCCAATATATAATTGTCAGTTATGACTAATTAGATCAATGTCAAAAGTATTTTTTTTTATTAAACATAATTTGGAAGAAATCCAGTCTGAAATATAAGCACGTGAAATAAGATACTCAAGCAATCATATACATGAGTGCATAGTTACATGTAATTTCACAGGCATGCCACATGTCCAGAACTTCATATTGGTATATTTTCGGTGATGCCAAATTTAAAATGTCAAGTACATATCATAGAAACACTTACTAACATAATAGCCACTGCAGATGGTTGTCAGTTGGTTGGTTGTCGGTTAGTTGTCCAAGTCTACGTATAGAGTGCATTTATTTTCAGCCTCGGTATTACAAGTAGCTGCTATCGTGGTATTTCTGAACTACCTTCATAAATTATTCACATTTTCTCCAACTGCCTCTTGACAGCATTATCTCTTTCGTTAACTCATGTAAAAAGGCAGAGCTCATTGACAAAATGCACTAAATCCTGCAATTGTAGTTGATATGGGAACTACATATATCACATATTTGGACTATGAAATGATTACTAACTAGCCTTTAATAGGAAATAAGCCAATAAGAATATTAACCTTTTCTAACAATTTAAGACTGTTAATTGCAGATATCTAAAAAATTACTCATATAAAAAGGACTACTAGAGTGTGAGAAAGATTATTTGTAAAATTACAAATGAAAAATAAAATGTCTTGTGTAATATAAATCTTTAATGGACATACAATTCAAAATATCTATATTATTCAGTGCAACATTTGCCATTTAATATTAAACAATTCACATTTAGACACCATTATCTGAAAATTGATACATCCTATAATTCAGGGTCAGAATTGTCGCACATGAATCAATATTTGCATTCTGACTAATAAGCTTAACAATAAGCCCAACCGCCTATCTATAATTCACAACCATATCTTAAACAGCAAGCTTGGATTATTGTAGTTCGTTGCGAATGCAAATCATTATAAATTCCACTTCTATTATATCCATTTCTGTGTTTGCATTTCCTGAAAGGGAAAGCTGTTCTGATGTGCAGTGAGATCATCAGTTGTGATCCAGTTGATTGTCAGAGTTCATTGACTGACGGCGTCTGACGGCGTCTGACTCTGTGTCTGTCACAATCAGACCAATACTCTCTCCCCTCCACTCCTCCAAGTCAATCACAATAGAAAACTCCACACACCAAATATTAAAATACCAGAAACCGTGTCCAATTCTACAACTGTCTTGTACTGCCTCACAACTGAGCCATGTGTAAGTTCTATTTATAGCTCTCTTTGTCAGCCGATTCTGCAAACAGGTTTCTAAAATCAGACAGAAAAAAAAACAATGGAAGAATTTTCATATTTTCTTTTTTACCTGCATGCTGCAGCGCTCGCTGGTGGGCTCCAAAATCCTGACAATATTCCTCGCCCGTCTCTGAAAATGTTATCCAAATCCTTGCTGACCCATGGCGAGAGAATTTTCAGTCAAGTCGCCAGTGGAACAAGCCTGCAACGCACTGCCATGGAGAGAGATAGAGAGAGCGAGCGAGAGCACTCAGGCCTGGGCGACCAGCGGACCGTGAACTAACAGTAACTGCAGACCATCGGCTCCTCGCGCCTTAAGCTGCCAGTACACAGGAGGAGGACCCAGCTCTGCACAAGCTGCCTACACGGCCGGAGAAAGAGACAGCGCACGTGCTCCCAGAGACTCCAGCGCACACACACGCGTACCCAGCATGCACTGGTATTGATGGAATCGTTAACAATGTCTCCGTGTGACGCTACTCCAATTTTTTCACTCTCGAAACTCACGTGACTGGCATTTGAATGGGGAAAGCACCTTTTGCTGGCGCTCGGCTTCTGGTAACCATGGCGATGCAATGAGTAACACATGCTTGTCATCACGGCTAATGATTGCCAAGACAATCAGACTGTCTTTAACACAACCAGCCAGACAATGTTTGTGTACTAATGTGCATCGCAGACATTTCAGGTGATAATCTTATTTCGCATATTGCACGTCGATATTTAGGTATAGATTCCCGCAGCTAAATATGCAAATCGTGAACATTCATTTACATTCATTCGCATTCATCGACATGCATTTCATGGAATTGAAACAGATATAAAATAACGAACGCCATTCTTTGAGCTAAATGTTCAGATTTGCTTCCAGAACACCAATTTCATTCAAATGCAGAACATTCGTCCTAAAGGACATTGATCTGACATCCACGTCTGTTACAACATTTGAACATAGGCACATGTTTGATTCTGTACAACCGTCATTAATTTGAAATCAGCAGCGATATCCCATCAATCATGCAACCTGCTAATAGCCTGGACGAACCAATAGCCTGCATTCCCTACTCGAACCATTACGGAAAATACGCAACCTGTCCGTTTCTTTCTCCACGTATTGTATTCCTTTATAAGCGGTGCTGCGTTGGAGGTATTTTTTTCTGCTTCCTACCTAATCAGGTAATAGAGCTCCAAATTATCAAAAAGCTGGCTGCTTGTCTTTGAAGATTGGTATGACTCATTATTTCGTTCCATTGAGTGTTAATTATTGAAGGCCTACGACATGGAGAACGCTATTAGCATGAGCATAAGGCACACCTGGACTCGTACAGGGCGGTTAATGATATCGAGATGCTATTGAACATGCTATAGCGAAACTTGAATGATTGAAATAGCCAGGAGCTAGTTGCCTGGTATCTTTCAAATCTTAACGAACCGTCAGTCGTCAGGGGTAGACGGGGTGTATTCACTAATCTCATTAGGTCTTCATATGCAAATAGCAATTAGCGATGGCATCGTTGAACCATATGTCGTTACGAATATAATTAATACCTTTGTCAGCGCATAGAAATAGAAATATGCTGTATAGTCAATAATAATTAATTACTTGCCTATTAATTATGAAATCATGTTAATTGTGTAGAATATCCAAAACTTTATATTTCTTTTAATCTTATAAGTTCATTAACAACATTCTATTTCATGTAAATTTATGTAAATAAATTTATATGTAAATATAACATGTTTCATTATGTTTTTATCAAGATTAGCATTGATTATACTGAATCTATTATATGTTTTCTTGTTAAACTAACATATTTTGAAAAGTATTGTACAAAATGAAGACATCTTGTCAGTTTAGAACCAAGGTGTTGATAAGACACAGTGCAATCCTAGCCATCAACGCGTATCTTTGTGGAAACATCATTCAGTATCTATTTCACCTGTTCGTTGTCAAACATATGACAAATCTATGTACCCTGAAAAATCATTGTTTTTACAAACGTAGCTCATTAGCATGTACTATTATTAGCACTATTAGCAACTACACAGCATATGACGAATGAATAGGCGACAAGAAACGCTTGGTTTTTTTTCTGGTTGGTAATCGGCACGTACTCTGATTGATGTTAGGGAATGAAGCATGCTAATTTCAGATGGAGCCAACCATTCCTCATTATTAGACACACAAAAAAAAGACAGCTACAGTGCGAGTGTCTTTCCCATTTCACAGGGCAACATCTGTTGTTTTGCTCCTCTTGACATCTTCAACCTCATAAAACAGATGGGATGTTCTGGAACTGAGAACGGCAGGGTTCATAATGAAATTTAAGGGGTGTGGAGGCATGGAACTGACTAGGGGAGATTAAAAATTTATTGTTGATTTTGTCGGGATCTGTTGGGATGCGGCTGATGTCACTGTTACTATGGCCATGTGACATGCCGTGCGACATGAAATTTGACATGTAACGCTACCCCTCCGTGAGAGAGCTCAAAGATCAAATGCATATTGATTTTTGCGAAAAATTTCGAGGGACTGGATTTTAAAATTAAGTTCCTTTAGAGCGCTGTTCTTGCAGAGCTAAAGCTGTCAAGTTATTCAACTAATCAGGACAATGTTTCTAAAAATAATTTAATTACAAAGCCCTGTCCTCGTGTTGAAGCTATTAGAAATCTGAGAATGCGAAGGACTTGCCGAAAACGCATTGTTCAGAGCGAATGAATAGGAAACAGAAACTAGTAACCACGGAATCCAATAACCATAGGAATGGGTCTTTCTCATTTGCATAATGGCGATAATTGCACACAAGCTGAGAAAATATTGCCGTTTCAATAATGCATCAATAAAGAGACGCCGATTTTTTTAATGTAAACTGGAATATAATCATATTGTCCTAGATGATAAAAATTGTAAGGATTGCCATGCTGAAAAGAATAGTATCAATTCCGCCGCAAGACAAAATACTTTATAATCTTGTATGCCATATCTTTACTTGTAAGCGGATTTCCTTCCTTGTCTGCCTGTCTGTATGTGTGTGTACTGGCTCCAGATCGAGATCGCTCTCCTGGCTTGGAGACCTATTAGTCATGGGAGTAACTCAGAGACACCTTTACAACGTCACTAAATAACGAGAACTCAACAGCGGCTCTGCTCAACCATGTCCTTATGGAAGTATAATTCTCATCTCTCGGCAGTAAACAGGATGAATGATGGGGAACAAAATACTCCGAGAAAAATCAAAGTCAATATTTACTTGATGGCTTGTACTTTTAGTATTCTGGGTATAGATATCCATCCAGGAAGATGTCAAGTTATTTTTGAAGAAAATGAAAAAATAACATGAATTTTTATTCGTGCATATATATTAACATTATCTGATTAAAACAAAATTTGGCATGGGGTTTATTATTGTTGTAAGACAACAGTATGGGTTATTGAGATAATAGTGTGACTTTTCTCTCATAACAGTCATTGACTAGTCCTAGTGACAATTTGTTGCTGCATAAATTGAATTGGGGTTTGCAGCTGCTATTTCCCTGGGATATTTCACTCACATCATAACTATCACTTCTACATGTCCTATAAAAACTACAACCTTGTTTACAACTGGTTGATCGAATAATTGACATTGTAATCATTAGAATAGAAATATTTGAAAATAATTTACAAACAAGATGTCAACCAGCTATTTTACCATACGAGACGGAAATGAACGTGACTTTGGAAATGACAGACAAAAGAAAAAGAGGTGTGCTGATTGACAAGATCTGTCATCTGCAATGCGGGCGACACCACTAATTAGAGGTGGTCGTTTGATATGGGACCACAAAATATAAAAGTCCTCCTTCATTATGGACAATTTTCAAGTCAAAGACTCAAAAGCAATTCTGGTAGCACACAAATTAACACATCTCCTTTGGGCTAAGAACTGGCAACTTGTTTGAAGGCAAAATTATGGCTTTTGTTTTTTGACAGTAGTTTGGACAAGTCGAGCCTTGCTTGAAGGATTAAGTAGGATTGTGCATGTTAAGCATGTTACATTAGTGTCAACAAAGCACTAAAACTGAGAGAAAAAAGGCATCAGTAGCATGTTCTTAAAGAAAATGGAATTTCATTAATTCTGTCAAATAGGAACATTTTAGTACAAGTTTGGTCTCGTCTCTCTCTTTCTCTCTCTCTCTCTCTCTCTCTCTCTCTCTCTCTCTCTCTCCCTCTCTTTCTCTCTCTCTCTCTCTCTCTCTCTCTCTCTCTCTCTCTCTCTCTCTCTCCCTCTCTTTCTCTCTCTCTCTCTCTCTCTCTCTCTCTCTCTCTTTCTCTCTCTCCCCCTCTCTTTCTCTCACCGTTGTATTGATTGCCATCAACGTCTGCTGGTTTGGTGATACTCCAACCAAAGGACAGTATTGTGCTGCTGACGTCACGCCCTTTGATCCTCTGTTTGATATTTCTGTCGAGTCCCCTTCTGCTCCCGTGGTAGATGTACACTACCCCTGCACCGTCGTCTTCACCGGGGGCGCCGATAGCCACGTCTGATGGAAAAAACAAGACAAATAGTAGGTGTGTGTGTGTGTGTGTGTGTGTGTGTGTGTGTGTGTGTGTGTGTGTGTGTGTGTGTGTTTGTCACATATTGATCATGATTACCTTGATCAATGTACATGTATATCAGTAGCGGATCCAGGCCCATTTCCATGGGTTGGGGTCGGGGTTGGTGTGGCGGTAGCAGTGTCTAAATGATATCTACATCATTGTGAAAGAAATATGGTTCACATTACATGTTAGTATTAATGTGCTAAGAAAGTCAAGCGATCCTGACAGCGATATCACATCAGTCTATGCTATACGCT